>DWQX01003823.1:0-16569 GCA_018245475.1 Pharmacophagus antenor
TATATATATATCTATAGTTGAGGTTGAAAGGTTTCTGCGCAGTGTTATAACAGTTATGAATGCGTGATTTGTTCTTATAATATAAAGATTTTTAGGAGTGTACACAAACAGAATTACGGAATTAATCATATTCATTATAGTGGATTGATTCAAAAGTCTAATCAGACATTGAAGCACCACTTGGCTAAATTAACAGCACCAGAGTGATAGGGATCAGCATAACTTTTGGTCGCCTATGTAGAGCACGCAAGTATTAAGAGGACACAAGGCAACGTTATGTTGAGAAGAAAGTTAAGGTAAAGCAGATTTGTTATTCGGTTCTTTCACTATCCGGCACCTAGAAGTATAATAAATAGTATTACGTGGTGAAAATCCGTAAAAACCTAAACGAAATTTACCAACTAGTTCATGCTTATTGTATAAAATCTATAAAAAGAAGACTAGATGCGACAGAAGGGCCACCATACATGGTTTTGGCGAAAGAACATTGGTCTAATTTCATAATTCAGTACGTCAAAAAGGGAAGTCGCCATTGGAAAGTTAAGACAAATAGTAAGACGGCTTAACAATATGACGTGTAGAATTAACGAAAGAAAAATATAAGATCGTTTATATTGGACGACTGGCAAGCTTTAATTTGAGAAATGATGATGATCAAGTCGAGCATCTCTAAGAGAAGAGTAGTGTCACTATTTAATTATCGCGATTGAAAGTCATACTGGAACATTCAATTGAAATAAACAATACGAGCGACGTGCCGTGAGTCATGTGTCTGAGCGCGGAGTATAGTAAGCGATGAGTAACTAATAATAACTCTTATTGCGGCGAATTGTTTATTACGGTGGACAGGTTAAAAGTTGGTATACAAACGTGAATCTTGTAAAATTTGTTTAAATTAGCCATTAATAAGAATAACGTCATAGAATGAGAGGAGTTCTATATGTTTTTATCATTAGCTATTTTGATATAATTGGCAACTATTTATGCAAAATTAGCCTAATTTTTTTTATATAACACTGAATAATTATTAAAAATCATTACAGTGTCGATACATTAGATCGTCTTTAATTTTTTATGTCAGCAATGCACATATTTAACTTCAATTAAGACATGATGTGTAGTGTTAATGAGACCGTAGATGGTGCATTGTGCTCACCCAGAATTCTCTGGCTCTTATACATCACCTGCCGGAATACAGCAAATCTTTTATGGCGGCAGGTTGATAATGAGATTCCTTGTTAAGCTGCAGGATTGAAATAAACCTATCACTATCCAGACTACTAAACATGTGGCCCCGATATCAAACAGGATATGGGCATATTTATAATTAATGCTCTTTAACGTTGTACTATAAAGACAACACTTTTAGACAACAATTTTAAACAGTTACTTATATTAGTCTTCTAAAAGAATAACCAAATTCATGAGGTTGATAAGTTAATACACCAAATATTGACGAAAAAACTACTGCGTATTATTTTTAGCACTATCGTGATATATCAGCTTTTTCTTTTTCTTCTATTCAATATATGTATTGTATAATCTGTTATTTGCAAAATATGCAGATAATGTAGTATTAATTATTTGAAAGAAGTTATATTACATTAAAATTCATGTAAAGACTATAATGTACAACTTTTTTTTATTTAGAACAGAACCGACGTGAATGTAGATGAAAAATTGTGAATATGCAAATGAAGGCAGTTGATTTGCATGCGCTAGTCAAATGGCCGTATTCCCTAAATTTTTGTGACTTTGTCCGTTCTCAAATATTCGGAAAAAGTTTACTTTTGTGAACTATCTTTTAATTGGAATTAATAAAAAATGTTAAAAAATATGAACATATTATACTATATCTATGGTTTATGTACTCAATTTTTCAAAGCGTTTTATGACATTTTAATTATATTGCTTAAACGAGGGTTCTAATATTTGTTATAATCATGTTATTGACATAAATAAAAAAAGATTAGTTTAATTACTTATTGATGGATTTATGCGTTTAGATATTTATTTACACTGACGTAAAGAAGACGGTTGTTGAAAAGTACAAAATAAACTTCAGAAAATATTTTGTTTAATAGTAAATTGACAAAGCTGAACTGATATTTAGTGTTCATATTCACAAATGCTATAAAGAACAGGCTAGATAGCTCGCGAATCACCGGAAGCGCGAGCTAGTTTCGATGAAGCTGTAATAGTCGTCAATAAGACTAACAGCGCAAACTTCACCGAATCCAGCAGCAGCAGCAGAACAGGCTAAAAATTTTGGCCTCCACCAGGGATCTCCATACCGATCGGTCAGCTGTCAGTGTCCAGCGGCTTCCCGTGACCTTCACAAGATCGTCGGTCCAATTTGGGGGGGGTGCCTTCCAACACTGCGTCTACTAACACCACACACCACTTGCGCACATTATTGCCGAAGACTTATTTTTAAAATTATTTCTGATAAAACTAAAAGTTAAGTATATACACTTGTTTTTAAATAAATTAAGGTAAATAATAGATTTCGATACTTTATTAGTTTAATTTACTATTACAATACCGTTGTAGAAAATAATAGCAGCTTTAGTTTCGTTGTATTTCTAATGTCATTATTATACTTTATTATTACACGGAGATAAAACACACCTGTTAACTGAATGCGACCTTAGTGTTATTTATTCCTTTAATTAAGAATCCACAATATATTTTAGCAGACCAATTCTCAATACTCTTTCAAATTCCTTTACTTCATTGCTTAATACTTAGCAAAAACATATGTGAAAATGTTTACACAATTATTTATGATGTACTATTTATGGTATTGCTAACTATTTTTTATAAGAAGCAAATACTTTTATAGATGACGACGTAT
Source organism: Pharmacophagus antenor (assembly GCA_018245475.1). NCBI lineage: Eukaryota > Metazoa > Arthropoda > Insecta > Lepidoptera > Papilionidae > Pharmacophagus > Pharmacophagus antenor. The sequence goes on from DWQX01003823.1 coordinate 2,858, forward strand.
CTCAAATATTTTTGGATTTTTAATATAAAAAAACTTGGAGGTTGTTAACATAATTAGTGTTGAGATTACATTAAAAAATATATATTTACACCGACAAATTATTTCGAAATCGAGTGATGGGTTCGATATAATATTATAAATTGTCAGAATAATTAATACATTTTTATTACATTGATAAAATTTACAAAAGATATGTTTTAGAGTCCTGGGATTAATAATCATAAATTATCACGGAAGAAAATATTAGTCGCGATGCGGCTCCGCTCTCGGCAAATTCCTCCTAACGTGTTTAAAAATCTTATAAGGAAGTCTGATTCTCTCAATTGTCCAGACCAGTGGTCGCCAAAGTGGTAGAAAATTACTAGTGGTTAACGAGAAAATTTCGCTGGTTTGCAGAAATGTGTGGAATATACTTACTCATTACCTTACACCTTACAGTTGTGTTAAGATGCATTGCAACATAATTCAACTAATAACAATACATGAAAAGTTATAAAAATTTTCTAGGTAAATTTAATGTGTCATTTGAACATTTTTTTAAATACATTTAACACTAAGAAATGTTATCAGTGATCTGCGGTATTCAAATTATGAATTTTCTAGTTCATGAGGTCAAAAAGTTTGGTGAGTACTGGTCCAGACAGTCAATTGGTTGAATACATGTACTACATACTCGTAGAATGTGTCTGGAGCGACCCACCACGCTTACGTAACGATATAAACGATGCCAACAGTTTTTTAACTCTTTCTCAATCAAAGGATGCAATGCAATATTTAATATTTATGTAACAAAATTACAAAAAAATATTATATTTACTGAAAAACGAGATGTTTTGTAACAAAAAGTTAAAATGTGTATAGCGACATAGACAGCAAGCGATTAAGCTCTTTGAATTTAAAATAAAAAATACAGGGCTTCAGTTTCGAAATCGTTTTTCAATTTTGTTTCATAATTAAATTTAAAAAATCTAGGAAATTCGTTTAAAATGTGTGTATATAAAAAGTAATTTTAATTACCACTCGGACTACTTTTTCACTTTTGCTATCGTAATAAAAACTTTTATCAAATAGCGATGATTATCAAAGAGGAGAAATTATAGGACCGTAAAATATTTGAACCAAATTTGTGAGGCATAAATGCAGTGCTCGTTGAGGCTGCCGCGTTACATAACAGTGGTTTTATGTTCAAAAGTAAATAATCACTTTATAAATTACAAACACTGCGAATTTATTTAAACAGCATGAATTAATTAAAAACATTTACTTTTGCAACATTTACAAATTACGATTGTAAAATTTGGGCAACGCAGTATGGACATAAAATGATATTTGTGATATATTTTTAACCTCTTACGCCATCAGTTAAATAATAGAATTGTGTACCCATCCCAATTACAAAGGAACTTTTACTTAGATTGAATTCTGATAAGGCTTTGACCAGATTGCGTGATCGAAGAAACTCTGTAGACGTACACTATACGACATTCTCAGTAAAGAAAATTAGCAAAAACATACATTGTGCTTAAAAATAACATAAGAGAATATAGATTAACACTAGATTTACCGGACAATCCATTTTGAATGGACAACCCTTTATAAAAAGTTACGTATACATATACATATGCATTTTAATGTTTTTATTTTTTTTTACCGCCTCTGGGAACATTATTCTATATGGTTTATTGCGAAACGGAAAAATATAAATGCAATAATGTACAACTCGAAAAGAAAACCATAAAAATGTGTCGGTAAATCTAGTGTTAAATAATTGAAAAACTCAATATTCTGTTAATTTCTTATAAAAATTCTTATGCATCTTACTGCTTTGTACTTATTACGATAGGATTTTGGAAGTGAATGCTTAAAATCATACTCCATTTTCAACTACAATTACTACAAAATAGTCGAAAAATAACAACAATAAAATAACATTTGTTTTAGCGTGCATTTAGAATATGCTATTTAATTTAACATAGTGTCATATATACCGAAAGTAACGATTTAATTTAGTATCAAAAAAAAAGACATGCTGTTTAAGAAACAAACAGCCAATATTAAAGCTTTACTAATAGATCATATTATAGTCTGTTTTATTGAAAGTGATTAAAAATGTAATTAAGACGAATTGTGTTTGCAATATATGTATAAAGTTCAATTACATGTAAAATACTCTCTAATTAATAAGAAGAATATTCTCGATAATAGTTTTGTTTTTGTTTGGTTATTCATATGAACATTTTTTGGTGATGAATTTTTATAGAATCTGCCCTGAAGTTCGGTCTCTTGAAAAAATTCAAGCATAAGAATGGGCAAATAGGATAGTTTTTGGAACTTACTAATCTCTGATGAAATTTGATGCGATTTTTCTTTTATAAGAAAGAGAATGTTTTTAAGACTTATAAAATTTTAAAAATATGTAATAATCCTTCTCAGGGTGGAAAAATTTAAAACAAATTTTGTAGCAATTTATAATTTCTATACAAAAATAACTTAGTGTTTTTAGTTTTTGTTAAACGTTAATTGGTTTTTTGAGTGAAAAGAGCTATGTTTTAATTTAATCAATATGACTGACCAAATAATATATTGATTGCGTTTACTTATATTAATATACTTTTTAAAAAAATATTGATAATAGTAGATTTCGCTCCTTCTGTTTTAATGTTCATTGTTAAATGTAAGGAATAACAAGGAATAATGAAAATGTAATCGTAATTGAAACAAATTCTACAAATATGGCGATGAATAAAGCTTAAAATTATAAAACTGAATACGTTACATACATGTTTTTTTATATAATTTTGTACACACAGGGAATGCTTAGCATATCCACATTGTGAATGGAGAGTGAGGCCGTCAATTTGAGTTGACCTACATTTCGATGTTAATTAGCAATTCTCTCCGAATTTTTTGAATTTCATTCAAAATCAGTCAGAAAATTATTTGTCGCAGTGTAAATATAAAAAGTAAAGGTTAAAGGAAAATTGTACATTTTTTAGAATAAAATAGAATTGTAATTCAGATCCGTAAGTACTTGATTATGTTTTCACTTATTTTATAACGGATTGTATAATTAAATTTTGTCTTTGTTTTTTATAATTATTATTCATAAGCTTTTTTTTACAAAAAGTTAAGTTACGATGAAAATATCAGCATTTTTATCTTAAATTCTTTTCAAAAATATATTCTTAGATCTTTGTCACTGTAATTACTGCATTAGTACTTGTATGAAAATATTTAATTAAAATATAACAAACAGTTCTCCTCAGTATGTAGGACAAAAAACGATAAAAGTAATTTATGGTTTGCTTGTTTTATCTAGGTATTGTTAGTTAACTATACTTTTACACTGTGTGAAATTATTTTAAATTTAGTACACGATACAAAAAAAATGTTATTAGAAAAATATTTAATCATTATGTATGTACCAACATTAACGAATGCTTCAGTTGCGTTGTGGTTTCATTGCAACCCGGTGGTCGTGGGTTCGATTTCTATGCCACATGTGTAGTTTAGTTAGGTAATATTTGTTTCGAGCCTGCGTGTCAGTCTGCTGCAACAACAGCAGCGCTTCTGTGTTTACTGTGTTCCGGCAAACATACGCGTAAGAACCAGAGTATTCTGGTCAAGCACGCTTCACCATCTACGACTTTCGACAACAAACATATGGATGACTGTGTTGACGGGTGAAGCTTACAGTGACTGGTCATTTTGTTGACTGTGTCATTTTAATTTGTAAATCTTGTGGATCGGATTTTAACCTCGAACAATTTTATTATGTATGGTTTTAATTTACATTTATTATTTCTATGCAAATACTTACAAGACAGCGTACTGTTGGGGAGTTTGTTGAGCAGCTTCTTCCATACCTCTAGATTAGATGCGATGAAGGGTAGTCGAAATAGATCACTGTCTCTAAATTATGGCGTCATGGAGTGCTAAATCGTATAAATACACTTTGATTTGATGTTTTGATTTAAATCGAAAAAGATAATGTGATAAACATTGCATTAGGGAATAGAATACACGTAAACATTACGAACCTTGTTTCGGCGGCTTTCTATTCCATTTGTGGAATTCGTATCTAAGCTTTATACAATATCGAGCCTGCACCATGCGTTTTGGTAAGTCCGAGATGACTTATGGAAATTTTGATTGATTGCGAACTGTATTCTACAACTTCAGTCTTGTTTGTACTAGCTAAATAGAATTTCAATTTACACATGAAAATATGTAATATATTAAATAATAAAATCTCTTTGGCTATACCATTTGTATCTGGCTGGTTTTGGTATCACCAAAAAGTTTTAATTTTAAAGAAGACAATTCCAAACCAGGATTAATCAATTCCAAGTCAAATTAGGAAAATGTGTGATTTTCTTTTGTTTTTCTTATTTTTAAAATGAGTGAATCTAATGTAGAAATTCCATACATTTTAAAATTTTACTACAAAAAGGTAAAAATGCAACATAAGCCGCGAAAAAAGAAGTGATTTTTATGGACCTAATCTGTGAGAGTAGCGTAAATTTGGTTTAAACGTTTTCAATCCGGAAATTTTGATATCAAAAATGCACATCGCTCTGGTCGCCCTGTTACGGACAAAGTTGATGCCGTTTTTGAAAAAGTGGAGCGAGATGGGTATATTAGTAATTGCGATGTAGCTGGAGAACTGGGAATTGACCACAAAACGATTTTGGTGTATTTGAACAAAGCAGGGTTTACAAAAAAACTCAATATTTGGGTGCCTCATCAACTCACTGAAAGAAACCTAATGAACCGTGTACTCATTTGTGATTCTTTATTACTACATAATGAAACTGAATTATTTTTGTAGAAGCTGACAACTGGTGATGAAAAGTTGATCACGTACGACAAGAACGTGCGATAAAGATCGTGGTAAAAGGCCAGTCAGGCTTCACAAACTGTGGTGAAACCCGGGTCAAATCGCAACAAGAGATAATGCTATGTGCGTGGTGGGATTGGAAGGGCATTATTCATTATGACCTGTTAATGTATCCGCTGTATATTCCTGATCTTGCATCTTCAGGTTTGCACCTGTTTCGGTCTCTGCAGAATTCCTTAGGCAGTGTCAGGTTAACATCATGACAGAACTGCCAAAACCACTTGTCACAGTTTTTTAATCACAAGCCCAAAAATTTTTATAGCAATCACAAATTACGTCATCTTGTAAAATATGGCAAAAAGTTTTCCAACAAAATGGCACCTACATACTTTAGTCAAATGTAAACAAACTTAATAAAAAAACCTTTTGATTTTTTATATAAAATTCGAAGAAACTTTTTCCCCATCCTAATATTATTTATACATATTAACTTAATCTAACCTATTTTCAAAAGAAACGACTATTATTTTTTTACTAGTATCGGCGGGGCTATGATAATGTATTAAAAATAAAGTAAATGTGAACGAATATTTGCATTGCCATTTTGAAGCAGCTATTATATTAATACAATGGCCTTTGCTATACCTGAATATAAGCGGAAATATAAAATATATCCTGCATTGGTGATACACATTTCTAGTATAATAGACAATTGTTTTTATTTAAAACAGAGATCCTAACTAGTCATTAACGGAAACAGAAATTATATTGTTAACCTTTCTGCTCATTATTATTATGATGATTTAATAGTTTATGTTATTAATTTATGGTTAAAGGTATTTTAATTATTAACATTAAATACGAGAATTAATTTATAAGTTATAACAACCAATGTTTGTGTTTATAATAATAATAAAAAGTTTTGTAACTTTTTTAAAAACTTGTCATTTTGTGTTAAAACTTTTGATATTATTGTTTTTGATATTTCAGTCCTCCTCCAAAGTAAATTAGGTCCTCGCATTAATATTTTCTATTTATGGGAATATCAATGCACAAATTTCATGTTTTATATTCATTTGCAATCTATTTATCGCACTTATTTTGAGAATTTGATATTACAACAGAATATTAAGTTATTTTTGTTAATTTTTTTTTGCTAATAATATATTCATGTTTTTATATATGTATATACTAGGATGTAAATATTATAGTTAAGAAGTTGAATTGTATTTTTTTTAAATTATTTTAAATCTGGCTTATGCATAACGATTTAAATATTTTAATTATTCTGATTGAACCAAGATTACCCATATAAGAACTAAACACAAACTTTCTGTTTGAGCAATTTTTTACAGTCAATTGCAATCTGTTACTTTTATTATAATCGAAGAACAAAATAGTAAAAGCAGAAAAATATTATAATCATCAACAGTATTTGAAAGATTTTCGTTTACTTCTTGGTGACAGTTAATTGTGTTAACAAAAATTAAATATCTACATTTGTTCGAAAAATCTGGTTAAAGCGACCAGGTACATTGATTATGCCAATGTATTTTATTAAGGTTCTATATTATTTCATAAAAGTGATGTTTTGTATTGACGCTACAGTGACGTCGGTGAAACTTAGAACAAAAAAAAATTGAATCGTTATGCTTTTGTATCTGACTCTCAAACAGAGGGCGTTGTATAAAATTTTGTAATTTTTTATTGGTAAAGTTTTTATTGAATAATTCACTTTTTTATTTAATATCATCCCAGAGAGAGTGTCTGGTCTCTAAAATAATATTTTCACATCACCAGCATTACACTAGTGCCCTAACGATTCGAAACAATCAAGAGATTCGAAACGGTCATTTATCGTGTTACCGCACACTTCTGTTGAACATATTTTGGCAAGTGGTAGCTATTAATCACGACTCTTGATGCAGACATCGATATCCAAGTTGCATAGTGTTTGAAGTCTCATGTAACCATATGGTCCAAAATGTCTTTTACTTTGAAAGTAAATTAATACTAACCTTGGCTATTAATTATTGGTTGTATTTCTGAAGGTTTTAATTAACGAATGACTAAAGACACTCAGTTTGACACGTATCTTCTATTTGAGCCATTTTCAAATATGAATGTTAAATTGTTGTCATATATGAATGTAATGTTATACTTAACGTTAGTCCCAAAATTTTAACAATTTGACTGTAAGGGTGGGAATATAAGAAATAATGGCTTCGAACCGATTAACTTCCGTTGAAAGTATGTTATATTATATTTAGAAAACTCCTTTTTACTGGAGAAAGTATTATTTCGAAATTCGGAGTCGTGATAATTTTGAAATATAATTAAGACATAATTGTGGAAAATTCGCATTTCTTCATAGCTTTTGTTTAAGTAGAAAAACTTTTGTGTTTCTTTTTATGGTTGGTTCAACTTTTTTCGTAAAATGTAATATTTTTACTTATTATTTGTTTAATATTATTAAAATCCCAGTTTTGCTCTTTTTGTAATTTATATCAGAAAATAAAGATACGTTTATGTTATTGAGTTCATATTCGCATCGAATAAGTACGAGTATTAGTCGAGGAATAATAAAGTGCAAAATGCAGACACCGTAAAGCAATTGTTGTACATTTGTGGGATATAAATGTGCTACAAAAGTCTTAAGCTTGGCTGAATCTCTTGGCATTTCGTTCGTTAGTCTCGTTAGTAAGGTTCATGCCAATTGTTGCGTCGCTTGTGAAAAGATAAGGACTAAGAAAAGATTCTGAAAGAATTTTCTAGCGTTTATTAGCATAAACTTGCGTATCCGAAACAGATTAAAAAAAAATATCTGTGGCACCACCACTTATAGACAAAAACTGATGAATTGTGATTATTAATGTAGATGGTCTCCAAAGAAGAGGTATGGTTTGTTTTACCCTCGGGTTAAGTATTATAGAATTAATGTCTATACGTATTTGCTATTATATGTAGATATGTTTCTGTAGGTCCTTAATATTCGGCAGTTGTATTATTTCTCTAATAAATGGAAAGCTCAGACTTGATATGAAAAGAAAAATATTTTTAATAAAGCTAATTTTGACAATCTGTTTATTATACAAGGAAGCAACTCCATCTACAGTTTGTAATGTATCTTGAATTTATAATTTATTTTATTATATTTCACTGCCTCCAGAGTGCAGTGGCTAACTGCTTACCTTCTAATATAAAGGTTTCAAGTTCAATGGTAAAATGAGTGCTAATTTTAGGTGGTGGTAGTAGTTTCTACGCCGCCTAGCATACTCCATATTCTCATATTTTCTATATACTGTCACAATATATTGGTTATGCTCCGACAGCACGTATATATGTGAGTAGTAATAAAAGGCAGACTTAGGTGAGCTAGAGCATTTTAACTTACCATGCTTTACTATACACGGTTCAATTCGTCATTTAAAATCATATGAAATTGCCGTCAAGTTTGGGCCACATAAAATGTATATAATCTAAAACTGTACGCACTCATTCAAAAATTACATACAGAATGGTGTAAATTTGTAAGACAGTTATCAGAGTTGCAATCTTTATTAACATTTTACATTCTCCGGTAGAAAGTGGTTAGTGTATCAAGATGTAGCGCTACCAACTCGTTCGTACAGATAAGAAAGGCTACAGGGTAAGTTAGCAGGTTGACAGGCTGCCGAACGGGGACGTAACTTCGACTGGGAAGTGCATCCAAAAACAATTTTGTAAATGAACATATATAACCCCATTATTATGAAATGCTCAACCATATTTTATTTAGTGGTTAAAAAATTATTACATATAAAAGTTTTTACACACCTATTTGACCAAATAAGTTATTTGTGACTACAAAACTGTTAGACGTTTTTGTAATTTCACATCGTTTATATTTTAATGCTTTTTATTATTATTTAAATATAATAATTTTATTCAAAAGGAAATAGATAAAGAAGTATTGTAAATAGTAAATGTATGTACGTTATTTATATAAAATAATGTTACCCCTAAACAATAAACCTACGACTGCTCGAGATGTCAGTAATAAAATTGTCTCGAAAGCTCTTGATTGTTGACAGAGCTAATTAAATTTTCTTGAGGAACGCTAAAAGAGCTTCGCCTTCCTTCTTTCAACTAAATGTTAACTCCGGTGAAAAATTATATTTCACTAAAGTCCTGCAACAATGGCTTCACTGGAATACATTTTTCACTTCGGAGGAAGTTCGTCACGCCCAGATTCAATGTTTCTTTAATATTGAGAGGTATTTATTAATATACATTGTGTTTATTTTGCAAACGATGTAGTATAAATAGACAAAGGACATTCTCTTATTTTATATTACTTTACAACTGTAAACATGAAATCAGCCATTCTATAAGTATAAACAATAAAAAATCTATTTTGGAATAAAATAGATGAGCAAGTTTTTTTATTTGTGTAATTATATTATACTTACTAGCAATAACAAAAATGTATAATGTATCCTAAACTAAGACGCTATGAAAAGTAGTTTAAGAATAATTGGTATTTGCATCAGGCAGATTCAAGGAACTAATTGGTATTCCTTTGTTGAATACGAGTATTGTTGTTTTTAGTCGTATGCCTGCTCATATTGTTGAGACGATAATTAGAATGATTACATAAAAACACTTTTAGATAATGACAGATCCCGTTGTACCAGTTTCTCCTGTCTCCCATAACAGAGACTTGTTATTAAATATTAGAATAAGCAATTAGTATTACGGCCATTGATATCGATGAAAATAATTAACCATACACTTCGCTGTAGAGCAAAGTGAACACAAATTTGATTTGATTCTTTATATGTACATACAAATACGGCACGATATTTAAGTTATTAACGAAAGAGAACCTTATTCTATGTTACCTTCACTATTCACTAACAGTAGTATTGGAGAGTCACATAGTATTTGCCGCTGAATGGGGACCGAATAATTTATTTCCTTTGTAATTACCTTTCTTGGTCTGAAGACATACATTCATTTGTTCTATTAAGGTTGCTTTGTCGCAGTAAATACCGTACCTACATATAATGAAAGAAATTTTATAGTAATTTATTATGTAACTATCAATTGTGCGTAAGTCAATATAAGTAAAGAATACTTTTTAAAAACTAAAAAAAGTTTTGCGGCATTATATTTTTTCACTGATATTTGTTGTATTAAGTTTTTCATTGATATGAACTAATTGTGTTTTTACTAAATTTAATAAGCACTAGTAAAGAATGCCATTAAGTTGAAACGTGGTCAAGTGAAACGAAACAAATTATTCGGTTCTTAGTTTTGCAGTTTTAAAATTATGCAAACATAAATTGTTAATTTTTTAACACTACGATGTGTGCATTATATATTCTTTGTGAATAAATGCGTGCCTCAAGATCTCTCAAGTTTGTTATTAAACTAATAGGATTGTATAATACTTACGAAGCAATTAGGTTTACATGTTCTGTTTCCCGTGTAAATGAAATTAATAGAATTTATACGAATTTAGAAAAGGTGAAGAATAACATCTTTGCTAAGAATTTCTAAATATAATACAGTGTTACAAAAGTTTTCGTATTGTCGTATATTACGACTTGTATTTAATAAATTGGTTGATGACAATATATCCGAATATGTATGGGAAAGTAATATATTCTTATTATATTCAGAATGTATTTAGTTACAAATATTATCTAATCTTAAAAAATAATATTTGCTTAATTTCTTATCGGTCAGTAAAATGTCACTACAGTAACAGTAAATGTCAATTTTAACATGGATATTATGATAAGTTGCATCATGAAGCGTAGTTAATATTCGTGTTTAATAGTTATATAGATTAATTATGTATTTTACCTAAGCTTGCATACGTTTACAGAACACTGTAATTTTCTAACAGCTTTAATGCGGTTTTGGGAGACAAATGAACCGCTGTACAGTTAGCTGTAATTTCAAGCTCTTGTCTCAGTGGAAAAAAAAAAATAGTTCGATCATGTTATTTGTGTTAAAAATACATCAAATAGAAATTTAAATGAAATATCCTCTTGTGACATTGTCGACCTGTTTTCATTTAAATTTTAAATAAAATGTATTTTCAAACATTTTGGATGTATAATCCGAAGTTTCATACATTGATGACTAATTAATCTGCTGTAAATATTTTTCAACTCAAAACATTAGACAAAATTTAATTTCAACACATGGTTGAACACAAAAGCAAGACTTTAACTTATCTTAAAACTTTCAAGACTTTGTCTATCTTCGCCAAACTTTTATTTCAATAGTTATTGTCGTAGTGTTGCTTAGAAAGAACCGACAATTCTTATAGGATGTGCTTATTTTACACGTGTGAAGACCTTTTGTCTAGCTGCAAAAAATACTTAGGAAATTACAAATATGATATTCATATTATTTTTCGTTTCATATTTTAATAATAATTATTAATATTTTATGTTTATACAAAATTTGTTTCATGTTAATGTTATTACTATTATGCAAATTTGAATTCAAATAAAACTTTTTTGTGTACAATTTGGTTTTGAATTTTGTAATTAAATAAATAATATAGATTTTTATTTAACATAAGCAAGATTCTTTAAAAAAAATTAACTTTTTTGTCTCTCTTATATAGAAATTAATAAATATAATTTGCTGTAGATTTAAAATAAACTTTTTTTTTCACTGTATTACATAAATTTTGTACAAATAATCCAACGTACTAATGAAAAAAGGGAACATCGGTTCCCTTTTTCAGCATCGGCATGGGTTCATTGCAACAAAATAAGTCTTAGAAAAGAGTAATTACATTGTGTATATGTGACCTTAAGATGGAAGCTGTAACATTTTCTTGACTGACGGCTCCATCTATTCTCTATGAGAATTCTTATTTTTAAGACTATTTCATATTTTCGTGAGCTTTGAAACTCAGGGTAATATGAGATTAAGCAAATATTAGAGTGATTTATCAGAAGTATTATAATAAAGTATTACTGCGTTTCTTTATTGCACCGTAACGAAACGTATGGAATGTATCATATATTTTATAACAATAAATACGTACGTGAAACACTCCTAGTTTTAAATGGTAATATGAATCTCTTAAATTCTAATGCCAGATATTTAGTTGGTTTAAGCTACTTCTTGTACTTATCGTAATCGCTTACAGTTGTGATAGTGAAGGTAAAATGTCATTTTAACCAGTTAAGAACATTCGACGTCGTGTACTGACGTCAATTTAAATCTGCGAATACTGCGAATTTGTTGACACGTATATTCAAGATGTAAAATAATAAAACAGAACCACAGATAGATATCTGTGGTTCTGTTACATAAATATGCAGAAATTCTACATATTTCATAAAATTTATAACGAGATTCTTTACTCTGTATTTAACGTTTACATCCTACTAGACAAGTTTTTGTTTAAGCCACCGTGATATTTAAAAACAGAATTCCACCGATAAAATAAAACCAAAACATTTTAACAAAATTCTTCTAAAAACAGTTGAAAGTGGCAATGTTTATTCCTTTCATAATAATAAATTCGTCAACGAGAGATCTGGAGATACAAATTTTTTTTATTCATAAAAGCTATATACAATTACAACGGTGGAAACAAAAAGTAAAACCATTACGTTTTTTCAATCAATTCCGTTTCAATGTCGATGCTACGTCACGAGCTGTGAATAATCGATGTAACTTGCCAGAGTGTGTTCGGTAGAACCATGCAGACCTACAATAAATGATCTTTCGAAATTTCGCGAAACGTTCACGAATCTTTTATAAAAAAAAACCTCTTTATTAAAAATTGTAATTTAACTTAGTTCGTCTTTTTCATATGCAATATTTTTATTTAATATATTTAGGTAGTGATTAATAATAACGGAGTAAAATAATAATTTCTAGCGATTCTGAATTTTTTTGTAAGTACATTGTCAATTTTTTTAATTCTTACCTTTGAATTTGTTTTTACGGATAGAAAAGTAGTCGGATTATTTACTTTCGTAAAAATAGAACGATATCAATAAAATTGACTAACTGTTTAAATTTTATAGTAGTAAACATAAACAACAAATGGCGGTAAAACTGGAAACTAATTACACTGAAAGTTCGTAAATTAACAGCGGAAATTTAAGGTAAAAATTTCTTTATTCATTTAGAAGGTTTTCCCGTTATGTTCGTGTTTTCACTTTAATGTTAATTACATTTTTGTTTCGTTAATTTTATTTCTGTAAATAATAATAGCAAACATTCTATGAAAAAAAATGTGTTACTGAATTTACTCGATAATGACTGGTGTATAATTAATTTTGGACTATTTCTTTAGAAATAGCAGCGATAACTTGGGTTCTGGTCCTTATTTGGTTGTGTAACAAGACGGGCAGTGCGTTTGATTATGGAACCGTAGTAGCCCTAGTGGTACCCCTGTGAATTAGTCACTGAGGTGTAAAATGATACGTCTTAGGTGTCCTGAAATTTTGGTTACTTATAGCGCCTGTTGAACTAAGTGGGCACCGTAAAAATATCATCGGTAGTTTTTGGACATTTAACACTAATTCAGCATTTTAAGTGAAATAATATTATCAAATATACTTTTTGTGGCGATGCTGGTGAGAAAAACTATGGCATATGGAATTTTTTATTTTTGGTTATGGGCTATCATTTGACCTCGATTTAACCTTTTTTTTTTGTTTGTGCGGGGTAAAATTGCATTGCTGCACCATACCCCCCCGTGGGAAGGGGGGCGTGTGTGGGGCTATCGGCGCCCTGAAAAGGGCACTTTTCCTGGAAATTGGCCTAGGGGCTACCCACTAAAAACTCCGCGGCGGTAAACCGCTAGTCCTCACTGCTCCCTCCCCCTCCGCCATCCCAGACC
>DWQX01003824.1:0-16568 GCA_018245475.1 Pharmacophagus antenor
TACCATTAATCTCAAATCTAGGCCAAGTTTTAGGCCATAACGTAAAAAAAAGGTGCATTGCAATTAATTTAAATAAGCTATGTACAAAATACTGCTCGATTCCTTGAAAAAATAAATAGTTTTTCTTAACATATAAATTATACACTGCAAAATTATTACGAATACAGTAATTACATACAATTAGTTTCAACAAGTGATTAATAAATTAAAAACTAGATACTTTGAACAAGCTCGTCCAAAATAAAATCTCTTGATAATAAAACAAGTATCGAGTTACATGCTCCCTACCCTATAAACGGGAGATTCATTCTATTGTATCATAATCATTCCCCCAAACACTCCATGGGGTTTTAGCTACGAAAAAATAACAAGATCAAAATCATGTGGATCGGGACGGCTGAACAGTTATTTGAATAACAGCTACTGTTAACCGGTTTTAAGACTACCCTCAATTTTTACCCGCCATATTGTTTTTGAACCAGTCTGAAACATGTCTTTCTTCACAACGGTGAATCATAATGCTCGGAGTAAACAAACACAATTTTTCGTAACAATTTAACCAACACACAAGTGACTGCAGCAGCCTGGCCGCGTACAGCATGACGTAGAGCATGTGACGTGTAGACTTCACGAAACGTGGGCGGAAATGAAAGGTCTGATACTCGTTCGTTTCACATTTCTGGCCTTTCTGTCTGTAAAAAATATAAGAGGTTGTCTTTTTAATTCCATTCATCATGCTATAAAAAAAGAAATTGTTTTACATAATAATTATGTAACAATGAGGCCGTAAAGGGTAAAGTGTGCTCTCTCTATGACGGCAGCGGATCGAGGTTAGTAGCCAGGCGGGTTCAAAAATCTTTTCACCGTGCAGACTTCATTACTCAGTCACGTGGCCCGAAAATCGTACCTCCATGTTACAAGGCAAGCGAAAAACAACTGCACCACGGCAATCACAAAGCAATATCTTAAAGATTGTCGTGTATTTGTTAATAACTAACTGTTATTAACAAATACACGACAATCCAAAAACTCAACTTCCTGAGTCTTGCTTAAGAATGGTGTGTACCGCGAGCTGTAAAAATTATGTAAATGTATATATAAAGTTAATAAATTCTAATGCAGCCCTATAATAAAATAATGTAAAATGTAAGTAAAACAGAAGTTGGCCAAAAAGTTATGTACAGTGTAATAAAAATATTAACACTATCGACCGGTAGCTAGTCGAGTTGCCTCTTTATTGCATGGAGTGACGATCTGTGCAAGGCAGCTGCTACCAACTGGGTGCCTATTATTGAAGGTCGATCTAAGTGACTGACGGTTCTTGGAAGAGGTCTACGTCCAGTAATGGTTTGCTGCAAGCTAATGATGAAAGCTAGGCAGCAGAATGAGAGAGCCTACTCCCATCTTAAAGTATTAGGGCTGTTCACAGGCGACGGTAACCACTTTCTGTCCTGTACCTCTAAGTGGGTAGGAAATCTACTTAAACCGCTAAAAGAAACACCCACAATAATAATGCATATTCTGTCGTTGTTTCATCTAATGTAGGTGTACCCTTTTAGATCAAACTACGTTATAAATAAAATGTTTAACGTGCAACATTCCGTAGCGTTTTAAAAGCAATAAAACATCTCATAACCGAACGGGCACCGGGCTACGCCATAGCGGCGCAGCGTAACGTAGCTGCTACGGCCTTCAAAATTCATGACCCGCCGTTTGAAGTGTAAACTCGACGGCGGCGCTTCTAAAGGGAATATGTTTGTGCAACTTCGAAATGTTCGCGGAGGCGATATTTACATTTAAATTTATTTGTGCCAACTTCGCGCCGCCATATTTCCCGTTCGCGATGTCTGCGCCCTGCTCGTGCTCTCCGTGTAAGTTAGATTAGAAAAAGAAATTACTTTTGCTGTTTACAATTCTGTTTAAGATACAAAATCTATGAGCGACGTTTTGGGTAAGTTTCTCTCGGTTCATATGTAAACCGTGTTAGTTATTGTTGTAGTATTATTGATATTAATCTGTGAACCGGACATTAGGAATTACTACTTATGCACAAACTACCACTGCGATGGGCATAACGCCATTTTTCGATATTGAAATTTGCCGCATTGTTTTGAACTCATTAAGTGGTCTCATATCACATCTATAAAATCCTGGCGTGGTTATAAGCGAGAAAATTGTTAAATATGTTCCCATTTACATCAATTACTTTACGCATTAATTATAATTTTTAGACGAGTTAAACAAACTTGTTTACGACCCTGGTTAATAGGTTGAATAAATGGGGAGATTCGTAGAACTAAAGTCAACTACATAGCTCATAGATTTGTATCTTAAGTAATGGGCAGGGCACATTGCTCGAACGACTAACAGCCATTGGGGTGGCAGTGTCCTCGACTGCTCCTTGGTGAAGACCGTAGGCATTTATCGACCGATGATTATAACAAAAAAGTTTTTATTGCGTTTCTAAATGTATTTGAATTAGTTTTATTAACTTCTTGAGCGACGATTTTTTAATTAACAGGAGAGAAATATAAGTAAATTATAAAATTCCAGTAAAACTTATTCATTTGCATTGGTGGTCAAGTAACGGAAGGTAAATAAATATTAAAATATAATACGTCAAAGAATTACATCTATGTAATATGTTATTAATGTCAATTAACTGTCTAAAAACTAAACGTCTACATATGTGACCGTGGGCTTGGAGAGGTTAAAAAAACAAATAGTCTCGACTATTTATATCATCACTAAAACATTTAAACAATCAATATTATTGTGATGTGTAAATGTCTCACTGACACCACATTGTTGTGGGTACGCGCACAATACTTAACATCAAATGGATTTAATTTAACGCTAGGTGTACTTGACGCCTCATTTCGACTCAACGCACGTTAATTAAAAATTTCACTATATGGGATTATGGGTGTCCGAATTTTCAGTTTTTTCTTTTCATTGTTTAAGGCCACTTTTTTTTTCTTTACATTTCGTTTTTTAATAAAGAAAATGTAAAGAATAATGTAAGAAATTATTACGGCCTCGAAAAGGAAACCTCTTGTAAATATTCGATCTTCCATTCTGTGAATCAATTTTTGAATCCTTCAACAAAGAGTGTAAAGTTTCATTGAAATATGTACCTTAAGTACGAAATTATAAAAGCGAATTATTAGCAAATTCCTACCCATCATAAAGTACGCACATAAATTTCATCTCTTTACGAGCAATGGCTTCGGTTGTGCGTTGGTATAGGTCAGTCAGTCAGTGAATCGGTCAGGACTTTGAATTTTATATGTATATTTAAATTATCTCAAATTTAAAGTCTCTCTCAAAACTAATTTATAGGTCGGCTTCTGTGGCCCCAGTACTAATTACTAAATTACTTAATGACTAAGGGCCCTTTGTATTTTTTTTTTACATAAATTTAGACAATGCCATTTGGCATTAAGTCCACCTTATACACAATTTAGTGCATTAAAGTTTTAAATAAATAAATAAAAACTATGAAATTTATTACTAACATATTTCACGAAGAACTTCTCAGAAAAATTCTCCTCGACAAATATTTAATGTGCACGGACATGGAGATATAAATTCTATATCTACTGTATGTACAAGTACCTTCTTCTTCTACATCAGTAGCAAATCTCCAAAATATAGGGCATTCCCCTGGCAGTCTTCCGGAAGTCAGGGTCATGTGAAATTATTAAGCATTAAAATCCAGTCGGTGGTCGTTCACAGCGTTTCGGAGCCGCAGAATCTTCTTTTGAAACACGACCGCGACTCCTCCAGCACTACGCCACGATAACAGCCTCTCTGGGCGCGCGATGCAAAGTGTAGAACTCTCGCGGGCTCTACTACAATGTTTAGGGACCACGTCCAGCACGTCCTCGACGGGACCGTTGATAGAGTGATAAGGACCATCCATACCACCCACGACTTCAAATATACAAATGCCTGTCCTATGTGGGTATCGAACCTAAGAAGCGCTATTAAAAATTAGTTACATCGACTGATAAGTTATTATTAGACGAACCAAAAAGCTATAATAAAACCTTGCGTAATAATTTAGCTCAACAATTGGTTTCGTATCCAGATTGCATAACAAAGGTGTAACAAAGGAAAAGTTTTTTACGAGCTTTAAAATTACTTTGGCTTTAGTATTCATTTACTTCAATGCTAAACTTTTACAATTTCCTGTGGCAAGACTTAATAGGAAGCTTTCGCAAAGCAACACGGACGTTTATATTGCAAATTATTACGGGCTGTAAGTAAAACGTATTCAATAAAGCAACAGTAAGCATCTAAGTATTGTACTTACGGCAAAATTTTATACAGAATAAATGAACTAAGAGTAAGGATAGAAGCGCCACTCTTTTGGAATCATCTAGTTTATAATGGCGTTATTAAAATAAAAATCACTTGTTATTCCAAAAAAACTTGAGTGATTTACGGACGTACGGATCCGTGTAACTTAACCTGTCTCCGTTATGTTATAGGTTACGGCTTACCACGGATGTCCCGGAATCAATTTCGGAAGCAAGATTTATAGTTTGGAAGGTGATAGGGTTTTTACTAAGTTGCGTGGCTAGCTGTCACACTCGACAGCAGTCCGCCGCTAAGAGTGTTGCTTAGTGCCAGCGGTTATGTAAGGGTCACTTAACACTGCCAATCGATCGGGGAGGTCTCGCCGTTTTGGAGCAAATCAGTGTCAGACCGATAGAGGGAGGTCTAGCACTTTCGGCATCGCGTTTCTCGCTCTCCGTCATTATTAATTAGCTCAGGCGGGGAATTCGTTGGCGCTTGAAAGTTAAAAACCGAACAGTTCTCTGGAAAGTGTGCGGTCGGCAAAGTGTTAACATCGTTTGAAATTGATGTCAAGTGTAAGTATATTGCAATATGGTTTATTTAAAAAATCTTGGCTGAAATGGTTGTTGAATGGTGTTTGAATACTTATATAGAACTTAAGCCCGACAACAACAGTAATGGCTTAAGTAAATATTTTACATTAGTAATTATCTTAATTTTAATTATCACTTATTATAAAACGAGAAACATTCCTTTATAGTATGTTTCCATTAGCTTCGACGAAAAAAGGAGTATGATAATTTTAACAATGATGTTTATTTTTTCTTTTTAGAGTAATACCCTTCAAATGTCTGTATATCCATTTTAATATATTAAAATTCTTTCAAAAAAGGACTTTGATCGCAAATATTCTAAGAAATAAATTTACAATATTATAACTTAATTAGAGCAACATGGGTTTTGTTTAATCAGTCAACTATGTCGTGATAAATGGCTATTTTTTTTTGAGAATATAATCATATAAATTATTTTAATACCCTTTTTATAATCTGGTAATAGTGTCAAAACTGTTGGAAAATATATCTTATTCATGGATCGTAGTATTTTATTTATGACGGATATATTCGTCAAAACACTTAATCGGGTCAAACTGAAAATAAAAAGACTGAATCATTTATTTAAAATAAATAGCGTGTGTATTATCTGTGGACTGTCCGGAGAGATATAATTGATCAGCACCCCTCGCGAACGAAAATGTTGGCAAATATTAACAAGCGGCTTTGTTAGGCTCGGCTGTGAGCTTGGGGCGGCGTGGACTATTGATTCTCGTACAGCCCGCGGAGTTCCCAAGGGGAAAACTATCGATCGATTGCCCCAGCGCCCTGTTCGCTAACCTACGTTTGCATGTTGGAGTAACTACGGACAATAGGGCTGTTGTCGACAGGACTGCGAATTTATCGGATGAAATATTACAACGAAAAATGCGATAACCGTATAAAAATCAAAACTATCGCGGTGCTGCTGCGTTCGGAGAAGGCTTTTTCGTTGACTATTAACAGTTTCATCTGAACGGGCTCACGAATCCAGCGATCCGTGAGCTCTCTCAACAGCCAGAAAAGCTGGCTTAACCTATCTCTATGGCGAGCTACATGATAGTCGAAGTCAGGCGCGGGCCCAAACCCCGACGATCGTTCGCTTGTGACGGAACACGCGGAAGCGGGAAGCACCCGAGTAATCGGGTGTATCTAGTGTACGCGGTGTGCGAGGTGAGAGAGGCGACGTGCGAGGTTAGTCGGCGACTGGTATCACAATAATCGTGTATTTTACCAGCAATATATAAAAACAGACCGCACGGATCTTAATAATAGTGTAAAATGTAAGACATATCAAAAATATGTAATAATAACTTACGTCTGTTCAAGCCAATTGCGAATAAGGGCATTCTTTAAAGCTCTATTTAACTATTACTAATTAATATTCCTTTTATTATAAGTTAAGTAATTAGATTTACATTAATATTACTTGAGCATGATGTCGGTTGAGGTCAATGTCGCGAAATTTTATGATACATCGAAGCAATAAATAGTAATGTACCGCAACGTTCCACGCATTAAGACAGCGATTTTATTTATAACAAGAAAAGAGAAGAAATGGTATAGCTTGCCTGCATCAGCGTTTCTGTCCAGATTCGGTGTGGAACTCTTTCACCCTTTAAGGTTCGTCGTAGCAGACGTTATGCGTGCGCCGTGGAATGCCCACTCTCTCCAAATAAGTAGTATCAACTGAGCACTTCTTACGAAATAGTAAATTTCTGAAGGAAATTCATTATGTAACATGAATTGATATGAGGACACATATATGTGATCATAACACTGAAATAAGAGTTCCCAACCTAAAGCGAATATGAAAGGGCATGCATATTGATAAATATAAAGGTGATAGATCAAGATTACCCATTATAACCAAATTGAGTAATACAAATAGATTTTATTTTATAAAAAAAAAATTCACCTTATTTAATTCACTTTAAAATTATTTAAGTATTTTCCGATTAACAAATAAATAAATTAACAATAAAATCACAATCAATAACAATAAATCATAAATAATAACAATAAAATCAATAACAATCTCATCATTGAATAAATTCCTAAAATGTACGATCAGGCGGTAGCAATCGATTTCTCAGGAGCGTCAAAATGGCCGCCGCCGGCCATCCACTTGACGCCTCGTTAGAATGACATTTGTCATTCTTGTTCCTTCACCGACAGATGTATAGAAAGCCGTGAATATTTTGTACGTCAGTACAACACTATTCGGTTGACTATTTAGTAATTTAGAACTTACAAATTATCAACTATTTCGCGTTTTACACGCAACATCAACAATATACGCTTATGTGAGGATTGACCAGTAATGTAAGTGTACGTACATCGCGTTTCGATGTATGCGTAACGGGTGCATGTGTGAGTATCAGTATTACATGGATCGGTATAGGCATACGTATTAAAGGGCAATGAATATAATTTAGGTCAGCAATTATATCTAATGAAGACGTTTTTTTTATTCGTGGTTAATAACGCTAAATGAGTGATGTTTAACAATAATCAAGCCACAGAGATAGTGAAATCTGGATAAAGCTAGAGTTTTTCGAAGCTGTCTGGATAGCTAACACATTTTAATAACAATCTGCTGCGTTACGGTAGTCCTACATGTGAGGGGCAGAAGTATTCTGAGCGAACAGGCCTCTCCAGCACTTGCCGGCGTGTAAGAGCAAGGTCAAGTGGTAGCACATTGCCGATTATTTAAAAAGTTCCGGATTTGCTTTTAATTATGATGTACAGTTCATCATAATTAAAAGCAAATCCGGAACTACATTACACGAAGCGACATACAAATGTATTTACGACGCAAACTATCTTAAAACAAATGAATATTGATTATATGATTTATACGAGCTTTAATACATATTTTTGATCCGTAACATTGACTTTGGTAATTCAATGCGTTAATGTACTGCCCCGTTGGTCACGGGTTCGATTCCCAGTACAAACATTAATGTGATGAACATTTTTGATCGTTCCGTATCCGGTTGTCAATATTTATTTAAGTGTGTGTTTAATATATACGCACGTATGTCACTCTGTGATAACTCATACTACAGGTGCTGCATAGTTAGTATAGTCCATCTTAGGATCAGATAGATTGTGCGAAAAATGTCCCCGAATGAATCCCATGTATTTACTTTTCAGGTAAAAACTATAAAGCAAAGTGGCCATAAACGGTGAATGAGAAAAACGAAATTCGGACCCAAATAATTATACGTATTTTTTTTTTACATACGTCGTTGCGTGAAAGTGATACGTCCCGTAAACGTAGTGCTAATACTTTTCTAAAAACATTCTGTACCGCGGCCCTACTTGGATATGTTTCGATAAAATTTACTTTTCATAACGTTGATAACAACACTCTTGAGTATGTCGGATCAATGAGTTGAATATTAAAACATTTCGTGTGGGGACATGGCCGGAGGGAAATTGTATGGGGTCCATAGGCGGGGGGAGGAATGCATTTGAGACAGTGTGGACGGGCTACATATATGTGACACTAAGCGAGATTTATGAGATATTTAGATGTATCTTTACAAAAGTTATCTCAATATTTTTTATGAAAGTAATTATAAGTACATTATTATAAAAGTTATCTGTTCATTAAAGTACTGTATATATATAAATAAACAAAATGGATTTTTTTTTTATTTTTTATCATACTTCTTTAATTACTTATTGGTTAACGTCAACGTCAAGAATTGATATATTTTATCGCTAACGCATTGTTATACCAAATATCACTTTATAGGGGGATGTGGTTATTGTTTAACTGTTATAAATACTTAATTAAATACTTATCTCTAGCAAATATGTATATTTATGTAAAGCTTTAATGAACTAATTTGTACATAAAGTGGACTTAATGCCAAATGACATTTTCTGCCAATCTACCTTAGGGTTGAGCAGAGATGAATATAAATATGGGGTGAAAAAAAAAGAATAATAGAGAATAAAAAGATAAAATAATAACAAAATAATTAAAGATGACGGAGAGAGGGGAAGGTAATAAACACAAATAAATTAGATGAAAATTTTTGCATACATAGTAATATATATCCTTGCATAAAAATAACAATAGTGTGCACAAAGATAAAAAATACAAAAAGAAAAAAGGAAAGGAAAAAAATGGTAATAATGAAAAAATATGTTATTCTATTAAGAAATGGTCCAAGAGCATACGTTTAAAAGATGGCTTAGTCACAGCTTCCCGTATCTTTGCCGGTAGTTCGTTTTCCATAGCCTAAAAGTAGATCAAAAGGAATTGTAGAGGAAGTTAGTTTTGCCGAAAGGTTCTTGAAGATTGAAAGCATATCGTACTTACAAGAATTACTTAATTCGACTTTCGGCTTTATTGAAATCTAAACGCTTGTCCATCGAATCATTCATATTCTATTATTATTATATTCATATTCTATATTGTTCAACCGATTTAACTTAAAAAAAACTCAAAGATGTTCGTCAAATTTTCTTTTCATAATATAAAAATGTAGTTTCTAATCTTACATCAATATGACTTGATTTCCTTTTTTCACTTAAAATGAATAGTCCTATCATACAGATAATAAAAAAAGATTTTCCAATGTAAAATTCTATCCTCGGCTGTATCTTCGTAGAACTGTGACATTGTGTCAATTTGCATACGTACAGAACTCCACAAAACCCAACTCGAGTTTGTGTAGACGGTACGACGCGTTGAATGCTTTTGCTACGCGTTCACTTGTGACGTCTCTGTTCGCGTATAGAAAATTATACCTTATGTGGTCGGAATAGAGTCGTAATTTTGCTAAAGTTCAAGTGCTACGTAATTTTATCTTTGCATTGCGTAGCGAATCGGTACGTTACATTTCTTTTGTGTTACACACTGTAATAACATTAGAAATTTTGCTTATGTGAAATGCTCCAGTTTGTTTTTTTTTTAAATCTATGTTCTTATGAGCTCTGTAAGAATTCTTTTCAGCAATTCTACGCTTTATGAAAACAAAATTTCTTCCACATTATACAGTAGCAAATCATTAATTAAAGTAATCAATAAAAAATATTACTGCTTGGTTTATTTTTTCGCTAATTATTGAATTTGCATTAGTCGTTTTATCAAAATCGTTCTAAATGTAAACTCCTTTATTGCTCATATATATTTAACATTATTCAATAGCAATAATCTATGCAATTAGAGAATCTACCATTTCAAATATTTTATCTGTGCAATTTTACACATAAATTTTACTTTTTCTCGATTTTTTTTTAATTGTAACAAATACCACAAAACTAACAAACTTTTTGACCCTTCTAAAATCCTAATCTTTATATGATTTATAGCTGAAACTGGTATCAGAAAAATGGAGCGAAAACCAAGTAATGAAGGGCATAACCTATCTAATGAAACCTTTATAAAACTAAAAATTAAATCTGAATCTTATCGTTTGTATGATAAAACTGATATTCGATTAAACGTTTGCAATAAAATTGGTCCTATCCGTTTCGAAGTGCTCCATGCAATATGGAAGGGCTTTCGAGACTACGTCGAATTTCACGGGGTTCAGTGGCAGCCGGCTATCGATTCGTGAAATGCAGACGGAGTGATGCTACAGCGACACGTACAAACAGGTAACACTAGGGTTGTCACCCACGAAAAATATTTTTTATTAATAACTATTTTTAATCAACTTTTTTTTTATCTTTCAATAGTTTCTTAACTACTCCACAATCATGGATAAATACCAGCCGCTGTTTCACCATCGCTGTACGCAACACCAAACTCCATTCTCACCACCAGAAGGATTGACAATATTCCAGTGTGCGTTTTTGGCGAAACTTTTTACCACGCACAACTATTCTGTGGTATTAAACGTCGCCAGCGGTTTTTCCAGATCAATACCACTTGGGGGACTTCGACAGATTGACATTGAAGGTGGTAGCTAGACGGGAAATTTCTTAAAAATACTACCACTATCCTTACACCTATGGCCCAAGTATCGAACTGGTGACTGTATTACGACGCAAATAATAAACCACTATGATCACAAAGGGGGCCAAACGCTGGTATACGTTTTTAAAGACATACTGGCAGCTCAAATTAAAATATAAATTACTGATTACGTTATCATTGGTTAGATTGTAATAAAATTAAATATCGCATACAGGAATCATCGGCTCTATAAATTACTGCAAAACAATATTGAGTACCTATAATTATATAAAGTTCATACGATTTATTTCGGTAAAGTATATTAAAAATAATTTACAAATCAGTTATAAATTCGAAAAAATCCTGATGTTATATTTAAGTTTTTTTTTTATTATTTTAAATATAATCAATTGGAAGACAAAGGCGCCGTCACCGACTGTTTGTGTATATTCATCCAATTATAAAATGGGTGTGCTCAAAGTAAAAGTGAATGGGCCACTTCCGAGCTAGCGCACTACACCATCAGAGTCCACAACGCCACTTGACATGGAACGGGCTTATAGTCAAACTAGGTGGACTAGTGTGACGTAGCAGCTGTGTAGAGACGCCAACACTACCATACCGAAACATAAGAATTGCAAATAACACACTCTGCACATATGTCAGCTAGATTTTTGTGTTGCCCGGCGAATTTGCATAGATAATATAGTTTCTTAGTGTAAAAGACAACATATAAACACACTTATTTTGTTTTATTACAATAACGAAAAGCAGAAAAGGTGTCTATTATGGGTTTCTGGCAACATAAATTTAATTCATCAGTTACTCTTCAATTCCTACAAAATGATATCAATGTAGTATGCTGCTGCTGCTGCTGCTGCTGGGTTCATTAATGTTTGTGCTGTTAGTCATTTCGACGATTATTACAGCTTCATTTGATATTGGCTCACGAATCCGGTGATCCGCGCGCACAAAGCAATGTGGTGTCAACAGCAGTCGAGCAATATTTTGCGAATGACATCATAGTGGCAACGCCGGTTGGCAATAAGTTAAAAAAGTTATCAAATTGATCTTTCTTATCTGTAACAACGGAGGTTTTTTTTTAACGAAATTATCTTTTTAATCAAAACAAGAATCAATTAAAAGAGCACTGAAAAATAAAATCAGACGAGCAGGGGAATTATAATAAAAAAAAAACAATAGGTGGAAATAGTTATTAATTGGTTTTATATATCACTTGATACCTAATGGAATTCTTTTTTTTTTTTGCTGTTGAATAGTATTATAATGTGTCAGTTAACAAAGGAACAAAAAAAATGTTCGAGAATACAAATTTTATTTGGAAAACGAGAAATTTTAAACAATCTCCACGGGCTGTCGTCCTAGCCGCTTGTCACACGAACACTGATTTCATCGGATCCAAACAATTTGTCCTGCATCCAAACTAGAGTTTAGATAACGGGGTAACAAAATAATGTAGCACCGATATCTCAACGTAAACTCTATAGAGTTTGGACGTACGAAAGATCTTTTTTTTGCATTCATCTGTCTAGGTATAGCTTCCTAATTGATCTTTAAATATATGCGAGAACTAAAACATAACGAGCGAGCACAAATCGTTGTCGCTTAAAAATATGAAACTTACATTCATTTATTTCCAACAAGATTAGTAAGTAGCGCCTTTGAAGTTACGTAACTTAGACAGCACCGTTATTCGTTTAATCTTCTTCGTTCGAACGCTCTAACTTGTGAGAAGGAACAGCGCAACCAAGTTATCAGTTATAAGTTGACTTGTATTGAAATATTAGTACATTGTGTGTGTTTCTTAAAAGGTAATGGATAAAAACTTCCTTTTCCTCACTGGACCACTTTCGGCCCTCGCGTGCACGACTGTCGGAATAAGGCAGCGCCGTTACGGTGACGGACTGACGTTAGGTATGATGACTAATATATAGAAGAAAAGAGATTATTAATATACATTAATTTACAGGTCAGGTCACTCGTAGTAATTTTAGTAAAAAAATACGTTAATAACATGAAAACTAAAGATTTAATATGAAGACATACACATAAGAAATGAATGTAATCATTAAATAAATATATAGTAACATTATACCGTTACTATGTTTAATGAGACATGTATAAAGTGAAATTAAGAAGACCTTCAAGGTACTTACTCACATTGGAGATCGAAAACGCTGCTGCGTCCCTCCTAGCGTTGCGGCTTTTTGGCGACAGTGTTCGTTTTCCTTTCCACTTTTACAAAATTCCGACTGTAAAAAAAAAAAGAAGTGTTTAAATTGAAAGCGACGGCGGCAGCCCTGCGAAGTTTCCGTATGACGTGCGACGTTTGTGCAACCGTCTGGTTCGCAAGCTGCGTAGTTGTCTTTTATTAGCGCTGCAACTCCACGCTCAGCTCGACTCCGCTGGAGGAGAATGCTCTTCCAGTGTAACCGCACACTCGGCTCAGCGCGCCAGCCCTTTGTTCTTCGCCATACGAATAACGGAGACGGTTTATTAATTCGCTTGTACTTACACTATAAATGCGTTATCGTCGTGATAGATTGTATCGTCGAAATAACACTCCACTTAGAGGTGAGCGGATCTGAGTGATGTGTATAAACTGAAAAAATTATATATACTTTGACATTATAAATAAATTCTTTTTTCTCTCCTTTTCTATTTCAATTTTTCACCTACGTTCAATGTCTCACCACGCGTTGAGTTGACTGGGAAATAATGTGGGCATTGAAACCGCCCTTTGTATCCTTTATGTATTAGGTAATACAATAAAGAATAAATAAATAAATTAAAAATTACAACATCACAACGTGCTACATGGTAGCCCATTTTTAATAAATGTGTTGATTTTCATTTCCCCAATACAAGTAAGATATGTTCCTCTATTAAACTACTAACACAAATAATATCTTACTCTACAATATTGGTAAGCCTTTATTTTTAATTTATGAAGGCTTCTAATTACGCTCTGACGTGAAAGTCGAAAAATAACCTACATAATAAAGTGCGTTTTGTGTAGAAGTCATTTAGTGAAACACAAATCTAAGCAGAGGAATAAAGATAAATAGGAAATGTAAATAAGAAAATAGAAGCAGAAATAAAAAAAAATGTAGAAGTCTGTTCGCTCTCAATGTACCGTTTTACTTTTATTAGTGGTTTGTATGATAGAAACAAATATACTAAAAACGTCTGGCAGTTTAGATTTAGGCTTTTTAATGACTTTTGTTTTGTTAAATAGTAAAGTAAAGAAAACTTTGATCATAATAATAGACAATCTGACGCTATAACAGCATTGCTGTGTTCCGGTAGCCACACACGCGAGTGTCAGATGTATTCTGGGCGAACACGCTTCACCATCTACGGCCTCATTGTCACTTAACATTAGGTAAAATCGTGGCCAAGTGTTAGCCCATAACCGATACATAAAATAGTAAAAAAAAAATTTATTTGAACTCGATGCCACGCGATGTAAAGTGACAGTGAGATAAAATAGTTTAACGTCCTCGCCCAGAATACTCTGGCTTTCATATGAATAACTACCAGAACATAACAAATTCACTACTTATTGATTAATTATACTTTCTACCTTGAGGCGGTAAACCACTGAGCCACAGATTTACTTGAATATATATTTTTTTATTATCCAATATAGTGTCTATACTTTTATTAAAATTGTATCGCCTAAATAAATGTAATCATCTTAGATTAACTGTACTTCACCTTACAATCAGGCTTCTATTTATTAATTAATATCTCCATGTAACCTTTATGACATAAGCTTATATGGCAAATCTCATTTCTTTCCTTTTAACCTTCGCGACACAGGCTTGCCTAGTGTGATAAGATTAACGAAGTGATATTTTATTTTGGATATAATAGATTAAGGGTTTTTGTTTCGTTATTTAATCAGAGGGGTACCTTACAATAGAGATGTATTGTTTTAATATTGACTAAGTCGAGAAATTTCATGTTGGCATTCTTATATAGAAATGTTTTCACAATTAACATTTCATTGTTTTGATTAATCGATGAGAAATGTATTATGTGATAATAAACCAGAGGACGGTTTCTTTTACGAGAACAGTAAGAGAGGACATTAATAAATTAAAAAAAACATATATTAAATTCCTTTCAAATTCAGAACTTAAATGAGGGCATAAAGGAAAAACTTTTTTTTAATTGTTTTACATTTCAATATTTGCTATCCACTCACTCACTCAACAAATGCTCCCATGTCTCGACGCTGCCAATTGGTTTGAAGAGTGGTCTGCGGTAATGCAATTCGACGCATAACAAATATTCGATACTACGCAATGTACAGGAACGGCTAAATAAAATACATGATTTATTTACTACGTTGTAAAGTTCAAAATCAAATGCATGTTGGGTGCTATGGGAGCAAACGTATTTTGGTTGAAGGTACCTATGCGTCGGTGGGTGACTTTACAAATTTGTATTTGCTGATAAAAAATTGTTGAACGGCGATTTTAAGCTTTATGGCAATGGTGTTAAGTGCGATAAATGTTTACAATGATGTTTCGCTAGCACGTTCTATGTTGGTTGAACTGAATGATGTTTATTGATTATGCAATCACAATTAGTGTCGGGAATGAAGGACAGACAGTTGATGTAGAGCATTGTCTTTACTATAATCACCGACGCCTGTTGTTTACGCGTTTGTTTTTGTAGGATCGGATTCGGTAAACTAATCACACAATTATGAGTGACATTCAGTGACCCGGAACCACAATGTGCTCATAATTATTTGTTTTATGTACTAGGTAGACGCTTGGCTACGGCGCGGGGTCTCGAAATTCTTTTTTTTTAACATTTAATTTTATTTTTACACTATTTATGTGTCAATGAGGCCTAAAGTAATGAAACTTACTCCGGCCATTCGTATATGTAGATATGTAAGAGCGAGAAACTCGCTAGCTACCGTGACAAGTGGGTTCGAGAAAACTTTTTGACTGTCTCCAGATCACAGCGGTTTACTATTTGCCTTGTAATAAGATAGTTCCAGGTTCTATTCCGGAGCTAGATGAGTAGTGCTGCTGCTGTTGCTGCTGCTGGATTCGGTGAAGTATGCGCTGTTAGTCTTTTTGACGACTGTTACAGCTTCATCGAAACTGGCCCACGGATCCGGTGATCCGTGAGCTCTTGATGAGTACTTTGGATGGTGTTAGTGCTTTTTTAAACTCACCTGTTAAGCTACCACCCTCATTGTCAATCTGCCGCCATAACAGCGTTGCCGTTTGCCGATAATCACTCACCATCTACGGCCTAATAGTCACTTAACATCACGTGCCGATCGGCGTAGTATTAGCGCCATTACTGATAAGAAAAAAATAACGAAAAACCTCTACCATCCATTCTCTACTAGAGAAAACAAGTAATGCAGCATTTAAAAGCACTATAAAACTGCTGCATAACTGTATTCAAGTCATTCATGAATCTCGAATAAAAAAAAACCCGTAGGCAGCCGGGTGCAGCAGCTGTCGGCATGAGATAACCTTTAAGCCGGCCCCAAATGAAAGCACCAATCGAATGGCCCCCGCGCATTATGCACGCGAGTTTCATACATCGATACTTACTTTATTATTTCACATTAAATTGGCACAGTGGTTCACTGCGGTGAGGTTTACTATTATTTTGATCAGCGGTCGCCAGCTTTTTTTTTTATATGAAGTGACAATGAGATCGTATATATGGTGCAGCGTGTTCGT
>DWQX01003825.1:0-16568 GCA_018245475.1 Pharmacophagus antenor
ATTTTACGTTACATAACAAGTTCCCTATTTAATAAGGTAAATAAATAATTTGTAGAGC
Source organism: Pharmacophagus antenor (assembly GCA_018245475.1). Classification (NCBI taxonomy): domain Eukaryota; kingdom Metazoa; phylum Arthropoda; class Insecta; order Lepidoptera; family Papilionidae; genus Pharmacophagus; species Pharmacophagus antenor. The sequence continues at coordinate 59 of DWQX01003825.1, forward strand.
ACTAACTTTTGGAGTTTTACTCAATATTGTAATTTTTTCAAGATGGTCTCAAGCTTTTGGCCGGCAGTGTATATCTACGCAATAAAGACAATGTAAGCCTCTATAATAAGGAAATCTTATGCATAGTTTTGTCTATACAATATTTTAAGCGTTTTTATGCGAGGGTGAAGCATTATTTTTTAACAAAGAATTAAGGAACCTGTAAGGTATATTTACCTCAGCGACGCTGGTGTAGAAGGAGCGCGCCACGCCGCTGCCCTCACCAGGCTCATCACGGAACGTCACTTTGACGCGGTTGACGGCGAGCGGTGGCTGCGCGCTGTGCGCGCGACGGTTCTGTCCAGCGAATGCACTGTTCAACTCTGCGAATGTCAGCTGCAGTAACTTAGAACGATCTCGCTCCATCTGTTTCCAATAGAATGAAATTAGTGAAAGCACAATGAAATCCATTCTTACAAGGAATATATAACAATTAATTAACTTCTATTTATGTAATATATATATATAGATTGCAGTACCGAAATAATTAAAAACATTTTTTCTTTATCTTTTGATTCAATTATGATTTTTTTTATATTTTTTAAGATTACCAGAACTGTTCCGATAAATAAAATTCAATTCAAAATGTCCTCAAATTTAGTGATCACCTTATGCAAAGTTAAATCCTTTTGCTGTGAATTTCGTAGCTTCTCCATGTCGCGTCGGAATTTCACTTCTTTCACTGGGAAACCACCGAGCTCAGCGACAACGGAACCTGACTCGAGGCCAACGTCCTCAGTGAAAACGCGACCAAACAAATCCAACGACAACCGCCATCGACCAAGCAACAAGTCATGGGATACCGATGCGCCGAGAGATGGGCAAGTGCGTCTGAAAACAGAATTTATTATTATTTTTCACTCTATGTTTATCAACTGTAAAATAATTTGTCTGTCATAATTCATGGGTTAAAAAAACCTCTAAAAGAAAAACTTTTATTACTTTCACCTTATCTTTGTTAAGATGACACCTCATATGATAGAACATCAACAGCGGAGTAACCTTTTCAATATCCAATACTATATTGGTATTGCCAATAAAATCTAACGTAAACATCTTCCATTAATAAATAAACATGTTATGAGTACAGTCCCTAAGTATAATTTTATGTCATTAAAACAAAGATATATAATACGTACGCTTGAGCAGGAGCATTTAGTACTTGCGGTGGTAACAATGGAGCGTTAGTGAGGCCCGTTGTTTCAACAGTAACATGAGCAGAAATTTCTTGAGACTCGAGTGGATCTGCTACACTTAATAATTCACCCTGCAATTAATTGTTAGTTATGTTATGGCACAATTAAAATTTTCCATAGTCATTTATGAGTAAGCATTCTGTTAAACAATATATATAAGACCGCAAAAGTTTCCTCCGGCTGTTCGCCGAACTTTTATTTGTGGATGACACCACGTAACGATAAATAATATTGAATCGGATTTTAATTAACCTTCCAAAATTATATTAAGTTTAATAAAAAAAATGTCATTTAATTGAAATTTATAAATATTGCACATATGTCACCATCAACCTACCAAAGTTGAATACATGCATCATCCCAAGAAACACCGTAAATGTATTACATAATTTATTCAAATATTCATTCACCACAATTCCGATTTCATATTTAAATTGTTTTCATTTTTATATTAAATAGCTTTACTTATTTTTTTATAATTATATCCAATTAAAGATTGTTAAGGGATAATAATTTTGATAAAGAAAAAGTCCCCCAAATAAGTGGAGTGACTTACAGCACGTACAATAACGGTCTTGCCAGGGCTGCGCGACGAGGAAGATCGAGATTCTTGAGCCATTCCACTTGATCCACTAGGTCCTGGCAATACATTAAATGGTAAACAACTATCATTAATACAGAAATATTGTTAACTATAAACTTAATCATCTGATAATAAACTTTAAGAAAAACAAATAATATGTAAAAAATAATATAACTTACCAGCCTTAGGTGAAATGACAGTTTGTTGATGTGGAGCTTCTATGATAGAGCAAGCCGTGTCCACGAGAGTATGGAATTCCGATGGCTGTGGGTTGGATTCTTGGCGAGAACTATTGCCAGATGTTACCGCATGGGGATGTCTGGGTAACATTTATTTTTAAATGACTAATGTAAAACAATCAATGTACGTTTTCAATGTAATAACAATTTCTTTTCGCCCATGTTTATTCTTTAAAAATACCGAAAAAAATTACTTTTACATGAGAATCGATATTAATTTAAAGTTCTATTATTTGTGTTAATTTTTTTCTCTTTACTTTATATATTAGAAATTACGGAAATAAAATAATTTAATTCAGTGTAATTGGCAAACATTAAATGATGCTTCTATGAACTAAACAGAGTTAATTATATAAACAGAATTAATGTATATTAGTGAAGTGTTGGCATTTCTAAAAAACAGAAAAAAATAGAAAATAATAATTTGCAATATACAATGCATAAGCTTACCGGTGATGCTTTTTCCTCTGAATCTGTCTAGCTTCGTTTGAATCCGAATCCGATAAATATTCTCCATCAGTGTCAATATCCATTTTTGTAACATTTTCTTTAGCACAGGACAAGTCCTAAAAATAACGTTATCAAAATGAAGAGGGATTAATTGAGGCTGGCAGTCTGATATGTATTTTCTTTTAATAGAGACCACATAAAATTATAATATATGCAAGGTTATGGCAAAAGTAAAGATTTTTATGTAATTTTAAAAATATTTCGAATACCTTAAATGCAAGAAATAAATCTTATAACGCAGTAAAAATTGTAGATATACGTTAGCACAAAATAAAACTAATTAAATGTAGATAAAAATCTTGAAGCAGCGGATTCAGTTAATTAGTTTAGGTGATAAAAATGTTAACAACAAACCTGTGGCTCATCTCGCGCCATGGTGTGCGCGTGAGTGGGTGGCGCAGAGGCGGGCCGTGCGGGGGGTGACCATCCGCGATCTGTACCGCGTGATGAAAGACCAAGCCGACGGGGAACCACTTTAAAGAGGCAGAAAACTTTAAGCTTTTATCATAAGTTGTTTCTATTTTTTCTAAAGCCAGACATCAAATTTTGTAGGATAAAAATATGTAAATGTACACCAAAACGTGTCTTATAATAAAATTAATATGAACTCTTTATTTCATCACGATTTCAAAATTTAATTTCATTATTTTGCAATTAATGTTCTGTATTCATGCATTAGTGTTTTTTTTTAATGTGTATATCAGCAATAAATATCGATTCCCCAAAAACAAAACTTATTAAAATATATGAACGTCTCATTTTAATCAATGTTTTAAATTAACTAAAACTCAGAATTGCAGCAAATTATACTCTCCATAACTGTCCATAAGAATGAAGTTCTCAATCATTTTAGCTGTTACATTTAATATAGTTTAAAACTTAACTGTACATTTACAATATTACTTGATATGATGATAGGTACATCATTATTGTATTTGGATGTAATTGTTATCGAGTATAATGATGAATACCTTCTAAAGGATTGTTGACGCCGGGCGTTCCGTCCGTCGTGGCCGGAACAGTGACCGGCTGGCGTGGCATGCCAAACAACTCTTCGCGACGCGCGTTGGGTTGGAGAAGTTGCGGTTGATCGGCGAGCGGCAAGGCATCTTGCATTATCACTGTGTGAAAAGATTTGTCTTGTGACCCATGGAGTAATACATACATTGTTCTAGTAACGTTATCTTGATATTAGCATACTTCTTACCTTTATTTATACAGAAAATCATCTAGTTAAATTATACATATGGGATTTTACAAACCTCATTGAGACAACGAAATATAAAAACAAAACAATGTTGTTAAACTTACACGCAATGAGTTTATTTCCTAAATTTAGTCGTTTCATTGGAGATTCAAAATCGTTTTAAATTAAAAGTATTTCATCAGGAAACATACTATTGAAGGGATCGGGTGGCGGACATCCCAAACACAGAGTAGAGTCAGAACGCTGGAAGAAAGCGTGCGTGCGACCACGGGTATTCTCGCCTTCTCCATCGGATTCGTTTGTTCCGCCGCCACCGACGACCATCTCTTCATCGCCTTCTTCATTTTCATTCTCGTCCTGTAAATAAATAATAATTTATAAATTAAATAACTAAGGAAAAGCTATTTAATTTATAATGTGAATGCGATGGAAATACGTCCATTCGTGTTTAAGCGACAATAAAATACTAAAATTATCTTTAAGTAAAACTACTTATATAAACCACATCGTATTTAGAGCAAAAAACAGAATAAAAATTATTTTAATAACTAATTCTTTGTCTTAAAAAGAACATTTTTATTTATTACGTTTAAATTAATATTTTTCGTATCATGCTGTAGTAAATGAAGGTAGAAAGGAATAATTAATTATAATGGGTATTTTTCTGTAATAAAAGTTTTGCACAGTAGTATACACCTTTTTATTATAATAATATATGAAAATGCCAGAAGTAACAGGGGATCAATATCCCCTGTTACCTGTTGTTATCTCAATAGATTGAATGATTTTTAACCCAAAAATAATTAAGATTATTAATAGTTTTACAACGGTAACATATAGATAATATTTATTATGATTTAGATGTTACTCACCGGGGTCCACAGGTGCTGATGGTGGTGAGGTTGGGGCTGCGCAGCACGCATATAATAGACTAGTGCATCGAGCACGTAAGCCACGTGTTTGAGCGCAGCGACATCGAGCACCGGCAACTGCTCAGCGTGCTCGGCGCTGTGCGCACGCAGCAAAGACAGACAATACGCGAGGAACTCCCGACGTGCACTACCCGCTTCCACACCTACAATCACATTTATAACTTATTAAAAACCATGCATTTATATATTAATATATTTCTTCAACATATAATTAACCAAGAAAACCAAGGCAATGAAACATATCCTACGTCCATGTATTTAATGTTTTAAAAAGTATATTTTCCGGCACTGGCACATTAAATATTAAAAGATACATTTTTTTTAATGATGTAAATCTAAAATTAGAGTAATTTAGTTAGGCTTCCGGCTCCCCTACGTTAAATAGATGTTTATTGGAAAAGATCTGAAAATATATTTTTTCAGTGTCTAGTTCAAGTCCATGTGACAACGAAATATATTATGAGATAAATTTCGACCTATAGCTATCTCTTTTGCCAAAAAAATTGTGTTATACCTTGTTCGCGGTCCCTGGCACGGGGACCTTCAGAAAACCCTATGATTCGAGTAGCAGGCGAGGTGAATGAAGTCGTGCGGCGAGTCGTAGTCGGGTTTGTTCGGCTGCTTTCTGCATTTACATTGCCCGCATTGTTTGACGTCAATGAGGCACCAAATCTATTAATAAAAGTATTCACATTAGTAGTTTAACACATCTAAGACATTATATTAACTTTTAATATAATAAAAAAGAACATTTATGTAATGTGTACAATATTTTCCCAAAATTAAAAAGAAAGGACAGAAACATATACAGACAAAACTATTTTTTTTTCAATTACGAAAAACTGGTGATGGAATAAATTGTTTTAAAGTTTAGTTAAAATTAATGTTATTTTAAAATTATCAATGTTTTATCGGAATGTTGAAATTAATATTAGAGAAATACAAAATAATATTTTCAGCATCAAGTTAACTAACATTGATGACTTTTTAAAGGGAGAACAACAGGTATAACAATGCATAGGTGTCTCTAAATAGTCTAATATTGCACTTAAAACACTGACAAAATTAAAATTAATAGATACTATGAAAGGCCCATAAGTTGGCAGTGTAAATTTACCTCAACTGAGCTTCAGTGGCATCCATTACAGTAACTAGCCAATCCCATGTAGGCTTTAGTTGGCGTTCTAGATAACACTGTAAGCGGAGCGCTTCACGGTAAGCCAACGGCACCATGCGCGGCACCGGTAGGGTTATGCGTTCATACTCCCAAAGTAGATCCGCGATTTGACGAATTACAATACCTAATAATTTTACACAATACTAAAAATTATTTATTAATTATTAAATCTTATTATGTTATACTTGCACTGTTACTTGTAATTATTTATTAAAATCGAAAATAAATTTGAATGGTAGAAATGATAGGTCACATTGTCTATTTTTGTTAATGTTTGCTCTGTGTTTCAGTTTGAACGTCACTAGAGATAGAGAAGTTATTTGGATAACGAAATTTACATTATGTCTAAAGGCATTGAGTGTACTGTGGTACTATGAAAATGTTTTAACATTAAATTGCCCAACATGACGATGGGCAATATAGCTATAATGTGCATTAATAGACACAAAGAGAATGTGAAGATAGAATCAAAGTTTAATAAATTCTCTTACGTATATATAAAGTCATTTTAATATTCTAGTAAATCGTATCACAAATCATAGTATATAGATCAATTAAAAAGCAGTCAAAATGACTGCTTTCTGCAATCTAGTGTTAATAAACCCTTTGACTGCCGACTACGACATATCTCATAGCAAATGCTGTTACTTAACATTAACTAGAAATGGTAATTTAGTTAACAATTATTAGAAAGGATGAATGAAAATGTATATAGTGTAGAGAAAACATCATATAGTATTAAAATAAAACCGTGGCACCCACAACAGTGCGCTAAATGTACGTGGCAATCAATAGGTTAAATAGTGCCTCGTTGTCCTGTATAGGCATTTCGCCAAACATCAGATAAAGATCCTGCTCGGGGTTTGCAAGCAAAGAATTTCAATCAACACGATAAGGATCCTGAGAGAAAAATTGTTTTAGTATACAATAGTCACATAATACGTTATAGTTAACGTCTTTTTTCACACTCACCAAATGCACGCGCTAGAAAAGAAGACGTGGTGGATGTTGAGTGCGGGTCGTGCGCGCCGGCGGCCGCTGCGGCAGCGGAGCGGCGTAGCGACGCAGGGTCGATGAACACCAACGATGAACTGCCGGTTAGTCGTACGCCGCCTGTGCTGTTCGTTGTGCCGCGCGTCGCCTCACGAGAACTGCACACATGGAAGAGTAAAAAAAATATATGTGATAAAAGCGAAGCCTATACTACAGTAGTTTTTAAAACTGTTTACAATTGGGTATAAAAAAACACTAAAAATGGAAGCTACTTTTTGTGTCAAGGTGTAAAATACTGTATTGACTGCAGTTCATTTATAATTTTTTTCTATATTTTGAATCGTATTTTTTTATTACTATTAAACATGTTTAAACCTATACCCTACTTTGCTGAAAACGGAACTATAAATAAAAACAAACAGTTTTTCACCTTTAGGCTTTTGGTCTGAATTAAGAGCAATTTAAACTTGATAAAGGAATTAAAATATTCATTTTACCGTATTGCCCATTGCATGGAGTGCGGCGCGAGGTTGGGTCTAGCGGGCGGTGCGGCGCGTCGTTCCAGCGGCTCGCCGTCGTGCAGCGGTGGCTCGGCCTCCCCATCCTGCTCGTCGGTCTCGCCGGCCTCGGAGTCCTCGTCCTCAGGCTGCGTCGAATCGCCGCTCTCGTCCTCTGGATACATTAGCAGCGATGCAATACCTGTTGCGCCGTTGTGTTACTTTAAGATTTCTAACAATGTGTCCGCCCATACGGACTTTTGAACAACAGAATCTCGCCGCTGTTGCCTCCACCTGCCTACTACTCCCTTTTAGTTGATACTTTTGAGTATAAATACAGGCATTTATTCTTGTTTATGAATAACGTATAATATTTTAGGTTAAAAACAATAAAAAATCCCTAATCGGTAATATAAACAGGCATAAAATATAATTGGGTGATGGGTGACGTTTTAATGTGAAGTTAAAAAGCTTTTAACATACCAGCATCAGAACCTTGAGTAGCCCCGGTCTGCACACTACGTTGTGCAGATTCAGCATTGTCTTGATCGTCAGAATCACTTTCAGTTTCCACTTCTGCCAGTAAATCAAGCTCACTTTCGCTTTCACCACCTTCCGCCCGTTCCGTTCCATTTTCAACAACTACGTGTTGTTCTTGTCCTCTAAATCATAAAAAACAAAATTATTACATAAATTTTATCTATACTTATAATAAAACTGTAGAGAGGTTAATTCTGTACATTGACTATATATTCAAAATTAATATTGGAGGATGATTGGTGATTGATACTGATGCCAAAAATGCAATCAGTAAATTTTTTGTCCCTGTCTCTCTATCTGTATGTGCATGTATGGGTCAAAAACTACTAAAGGGATTTAAACCAAACTTGGTACGATTGTAGCTCATACTCCTGGGTAGGTAGGCAGGTTATAGGCTATAGTAGCTATATTTAGCCAATTTTTATTTCTAAATGTTCGAATAATTCAAAAGTAAGTTTAAAATGTAAGTCAGCACGCGGACGAAGCTGCGGAATTATTATGAATATGAATCCTTAACATACTTGGAATTAAATAACTGGAAATATTTATACACTTTTAAGTTAACTATTTAAAAATGTGTGCTATTAGAAGTAGTATTTAGTGAACCTTCTACTCAAGATCATTTGTTTGACGCTAGATTTTAGACTCTGACAGTTAGGGTTTCGTACCTGCATAAATTTAATATTAAGTTCTCCTAGTGATATAGTGAACAAAATTCGTATATGCTCATTTCAAATTCTATGAATTTTTCCTCTTATATGAATGTATAAGACGCTCTGTTTTGTTTACATGGCTACATTTTTATTGATATTCCCATGTTTCTGTTTATTTCGGTTATTTGTAGTTATATAGCAAAATAAAATGACCGAATGTTTTGCTTTTTATTTTCTCCTACTACCTTCAAAATATCACTGCTTCTTAGAGTCTGATCAATGGAGTTTATGGACGCAATCGAAATGATTCGAATGAATATAACGACAATTTTATAAATAGCGAAGTGTGAGTCGGGCTCGCACTGTGAAAGATTTTCGTACAATTTAAATAGAGTTTGTAGACAAGGCACTCAGAAAGTTGTAAAATCTATTAACTCATAACAACCTCTCACGTATTTAATAATAGAAAAAATGCCATGGACACTCAACAGATAGAGCTGTTTAAAGTAAAGAATTTGTTTTTAGTATTTTTTGTAATATTATCATAATTTTATTAGTTGTTGTAGTGGTATGAGAAATACATAATCTGCGTAAAATTCAACTTTCTACCAATACGGTTCAAAAGATAGAGCCCGCTGTCAGACGGACGGCAGAGGTTCAGTAAAATGGTTCCGTTTGTCATCCTTTGAGTATGGAACCCCAAAAAAGAAATACTTATAATTCTTCATGTATTTTTTTGCATTGCTGTAATGGGATAAGTAAAATTAAACCAAATCTGTCAATTGATAAAAATGTAAGTGTTTTAAGTATATTAAGGCACTTCAGTGAAAATAATCTGTAGGCATTTAGAAGCAAAAATCATAATATAATATACATAGTATTACCTTTCACCCATAGCATCATCATGTTGTGCGTCCGGTGCAGGTACAGGTGCTGGTATGGTAGGTTCGTCGGTTTCAGAAGCATCATCGTCTCCACCAAGTGCTTCCCCAGCTACATCATCAGCATACTCAGTGGCCACAGGGGTAGAAGATCTGTCTGGTGCTAACGTCGAATTACCCATAGATGCCCCGCCCGAGTTTGTTCCACGACCTCCACCCGTGTTTGATTCTCTGTTTAAAAGAAATATTACGTTTTATACTTCAGTATCTATAAGAGGGCCATTAAAGCAGCAACGCATGTAAAAGATTTGTAGCAGAGCTAAATAACTTTTAGTTTATGATTATAATTATTAGTTATTAGACAAAATTATATTTTTTAATATAACAACTTACCTGCGCGAGTGACCAAGTCGTGTATGTCCTGTAGAAAGTGGTTCAACTCCAAACAAATCTTCACTGCCATTAACAAGGTCAACATAAGTTGTTGCCAGAGGAAAGGGAGCCGTTGGTCTTACGACGCCGAGGCGAACCGGAGCGAGTAGAGCATCTGCTGCCTCGACCAGCTCCTCTACAGCGAGAGCTACCAGAGCAGCAAATACGCGACGGCAACGGACTAGCGACGATGTGATGGAGAGAGGCCTACATAGAAATAATTGATAACTGCAAAATCTTCTGACGTTTTAACAATTAAAGTCTTAATAAAATGAAATTTACAATATAATGTCAATATAATTTAAAATTGAATATTAGTCAATTAAATTTGTATTAGAAAATATTTAGTGAAAAAGTACATAGACTAACCCCTTTTTCTTAGCAGCGCCGGGCGCCATTTCAACACTGAAAATGACGAAAATTCTAGCTACCGATCGAACAAAACGACGTGCTACCTCGCGGGCACGCTCTATACGTCCTGGTACAGATTCGTTTTGTTGTTCCCTGATAAGTGTGTGTAATAATGTGTCAAGCATCTGAAAGATACAAGTATTGTTAAAAATTTCTATACAAAATAGTCATAAAAGTGGTATCCGTTCATAGTTTTTTTTCTTACATCATTGGTACATTTGACGATGAGTGCGTGGGTAAACTTGTCGAGAAGAGTAGTGCCGGATTGGCTGAGTGAAGGACTGCCTGGACGACTGTCGCTATCGCCACAACTTGCCCCACACATAACTGCCGCCTCCACTGCCGCCCAGTCACCTAATACAAATTATTGCATTAACTTTGTACATGCAATGATATTGATTTTTATCATTGTTTCACGGAATATGACAGTCTTAATTTATATACCAAGTAAGTGCAAAAGTGCACGTCTCGCGAAGCGCGGCGGCTCCAGATCATGGTCGGGCGCATCAACCTCGGCGTCGGAGCCTGGCTGTTTGCGCGGTCCGCGGCCGCGCCCGCCGCCGGCGCGAAACTGACGCTGTTCCACAGCCTGTCGTCCGACAGTCTGCACCAGAAACAGCAGGATGGACTCGCCCCTAAACACAACAAACTCGTTTTATAGGTATGCGATCTATTTCTAATGTGTTTATCTATAATAATCAAAGAATTGTAAAAGGTAAATATACATTACAGGGTTAATAACAGAGGACAGTCATTGAAATTTTGTCAGTTTATTTTCTTGTATCACACAATAACTTTAAATCATTTTTAGGAGTATTGTTAGAATTGATAGGGACTGATTAAGAAATTAGGACGCTTTCTCCTTTTATTATTATGGTATCTAAGAAAAATTATTTTATTTTAAACATAAAAATAATACTCAATTAATTATTTATAAGGGAGAATTTATATTTTGTCAAGTATATTAATCTGTATATTTACATACCTAGAATTAAAATGTGTAGCAAGTTGAGTGTCTCTGGCGAGTCTCGCTAATAAATCACATCTTGCTGCCCAATTCCCTCCTACAAGTGCTTTGCATCGACATTTTTCCCAACAGTCGCAATAAGCGGTAGGTGATGTACGCTTCAATTTGCAATCGTGACCTTTATGACACACCTATCAATAAAAATTACATCATAGTTTTTATTTTGATTCGATTAAATACAAAGAATAAATATATGCAATACTGACCTTAGCACACTCTGTGCAGCAACAAAGGGATCCCGTAAGTCCACAGGTCTTGCATTCAAATATGTCCTGAAAACAAGAAGAACTATGAAAATTTGATATTTTTACGAATCTATCATATTATTATTGCAATTTTTAGTAATAATCATAATCATTTCAACAATTTTCTAAGTACCTGATTGATATGTTCTTGTCCAGTCCAAGTGAAGCTGCATGTATCATTGCAGCACAGTACTAGAAGCGGCGAATGATCCGGATGTGCATTTGGCGGGAAGATGGCTGTAGACCGTAGCGTTTCGTCCGCGTCCGAACAGGAGCGTATCGCATCTAACAGCACTAGAGCGGCTCGATACGCGCGTTCCGCCACTGCGGCCATCAGTGGCGTTTGGCCTAGTCCATCTCTATATAATATAAATTTCATTCATAAGATAATATCTATTAATTAGCTCTAATAGCTACTACATTTCGTTTTTTTTTTATTATTTTTGATTTCAAGACTTAAATATTAATTAAGAAAATTAGGCCAGTGCCATCATTACATTGGAATTATTTGGACAGAATTTCTTTAAATCAATGATGTTAATATGCGGCCTGCACTACATTTTCCAGCCGTTTCAATCATTTTTGAAAACGGACAAAAAACACGGCCCGCGAGCTTGTACCTAAATAAAATCCTTTATGAAAATGGGCGCTCTTATCAACACATGTATCAGCAATTATTTTCTTCAATAAAAGAAAGTGACCTTTCACATGATTTCACATAAACAAATCCACATTTTTAAAAGTTATTTCCTCTGATAAATTTCCAAAAAGTAGATATGAAATATCAATTACAAAGCAAAAAAAAAAATGTACTTTTAGTAAGATCTTTTAACAAGAAATTTTATAAATATATTTTCACAATTACAGAACATTTTCCGTTAAATTTTTCAGTAGTTTTTAAAGATTAGGTTTTGCGGCCTACCGTAGTGTATGGTCTTCGTGCTTTTGTCCTAATAGTGACTTTTGTAATTTGTCATTGCTGCTGTAATTAACTGGTACGCTGTTTGTTATGTACATTTCTGTACCAGAGAATAATTGGATTCTACTATAAGAAAAAAAAATACCATCTTTCTTACTTAGCGACCAACAACTGCATTAGATGTGGCTGTAGGACTGTACTTTCACACAGAGCGCGCAACGCAGCCAAAGCATTACCACGTCTTTCGGCTGGATCCGCACTCACCGCACCAGTTCCATTCGCTCCACCACTGGATATTTTACTGTTTAGAAATAAAATTTTACTCAATAAATGCTTTATATTTCTTAGGGCACAGTTCGAAGGCGGGCCCGAGTGCACTTATATACTCATCTATATAAAAATAAAGTGATTTTTCCTTTTTTATTATAATGGTCGTGTTTAAAGTGTATAGCAATTATTATTAATTAATTTTAGTGTACTACATTGCTTAAAACAGATATGCCGGACTTTTGGGCTTGTATTAGAGTACCGTTATTGTATATTTCACGAATTAATCGTAATGGTTATTAGAACACTCATTGAAAATGGACGTCAAATTTGGAAACAATTTTTTTAAAACCTTATCTTATTACAAAAATACCTTAAATGTAGGAAGGGGATGAATCATATTTATTTTAACTCTAGTGTAAATGGTTGTTGTGACGAATTTAAACTCAATCGTGTTTCATTTCAATACATGGCAGGTTATTGCACTGTAGGTTTACTCAATAAAACTATTGCATTATTCTTTTTCTGCTCTATGGCAGAAAGAATATAATGTAAGATTTTCCCACCAAGAAAAAATACAAAGGTGATTGGATGACGCATGTCCAACTCGCCTATATGTTCAGGGATCAGAGCAGATTGATTAAACAGACTTTCATTCGAGTTACCAAAAACATCACTAGTCTCTCATCATCTAACTCACATTGTATTTCTAGTTACACGATCAACATAATTCGACTGACCCACTGTTATCACAAGTTTAATATATTATGAAAAGCAATGTTAGCCACTAACCTATTATTAGTAAGTCCCATTAAACTGTCTTCATCGCCAGAGGCTTCAAAGGTTTCTGGGGGCCAAGAAATAGCTGGTACAGCTTCTTCAGCATTGGCTCCACTACCACTAGTACCACTGGGTATATTCGGCATGGAGGAATTTTCTACTACATCAAAAATAAATGAATAAAAATGTGTTTACAATTAAAGACATCTAAAATGATGCCCCCATGAGACATAAATTAGTTTAATGCAGGAAAATGTATATCAAATCTGTTCTTTGTCTGTAATAATGGATAAAGTTTTCAATTATATATTATAAGTTTAAGTTTTCAATTATAAAAACTTGTGAAACTTTTTTGAATATGTAAAAATTACTTGTGTCACAAAATAAACTAATATAAAAGAATTCACCAATCACCTATATCTGGCTCCTTATTAGAAGTTGGTGCACACATATGTACACAAGCGTGAAGTATATTTCTGTTACCATCACAGCGCTCTTGCAGAATAGAATGTATTTGTTGTTCTGTAACAAAGAAACAAAGTAGTTAAAAATATTTTTTGATATAAGTGTAACTAATAAATAATATTGATTCTTTAAATCAGCCTATTCATGCCCATTGTAGTTTACAAACCATTGCAATCGATTTTTATATTATTTTGAAGTCACAAGGAAAGCTAATATTTTGAGTTGTTAAATTAATCAAGAGTAATAAAATTGATTCTTTGTTTATTTTAAAATAGAACTGAACAGATGACGGAAGCGACAACTTCTTAACAGAAAAGAAAATTACTTTTAATTTATGATGAAATTAATAATTCCACTTACTGTTACTATCAGATTCTAGTAAATGCAATAACTGGCGTACTCCATCGAGGTCGCAGCGTAAGACGCGAGGCATCATGAGTTGCGGCTCTGGCACTATTATGATGAGCGCTACCTGTATAGAAATTAGGTTTTCGTTACCATGAATGTTACATTAATAAAACAGTCGTTATTATACTTTGTATAGGTTCCTTTTTAATTTTAGTCGTTAGTTAATATTATTTATTTATCTATTTTTAAATAGAGCCAACGAATCTCCGAAGATGTCAACCAAATCACTGTAAAGTAATTAATGTTCTTGATAGTCCCTAGTAGTGTTTTCCCTTCTTTATGCCGATAAAAAGAAAATAAACAACATTTTAAAGTTATGTAACAGTCAAAATAGTTTATTTTCAATAAATATATGTATCCTTTCCAGTCAATAATTTAATATGGTTTAAGAGTACCTGAGATTTGAGCGTAGCGTGATGTGAATGCGCTGAGCCATGGGGATGTAGCGGCAGAGCATGTGCGGCGAGTGCGCGTGCAGGTGGCAGATTAAGTGGCGGTGGCTCACGCACCATGCCCACGCAGTCACGCGCTATAGGATACAGCGCACTGTTGCCATCCAACATCATCACCACCGCCTCGCTACCCTGTTGCAAGAATTAAAGTATCTAATACATTCCAAAAACTATATACTAGAGCAATAAAAAGTGGTATGGTAGATTTTTGTTATCTTATATTAAAAGTAAAAAAACAGCAAGGAATATGTTTGTAAGTTTTCATTTATAATCTACAAGATATTAAGAAACAATGCCTATGTTTTTCATTTAAATAACAAGGAAGAGATAGCCTATGATCCCTCGTTCAAAGTCCCAAATTAGCTTAAATTTCACAATTAGTACGAAATCAAAATATGAAAGTGAAGCAAAACAGACGTTTACATTTATAACATTAGTATGTATAAACAGTAGTATATATACCTCTGCTGCAGTAGCTAATCGTATACTATGCCCATTAGAATGTCCAAGCATTGCAGTGTGGTCAGTGGGGAAGGAACTATCGGTGAGCGCGCGAGTCGCGCCTACGGCGTACACAGCATACGCAAGTGTACCACCGGGACGACGGACGATAGCATGAACTCCACGACTATCCACCTATTAAAATATATTATAATAAAGTAATATTGTGAGTATCCTTATTTTCTTCAATACACATACTCAACGTACGTCGAACCTGAATTATAGTTTAAGGTTACTCTTGTAAAATTTTGAACATTGGCTTGACTGGTTCGATCAGATGAATTACGTACACTTCATGAACATACAGACAAACGTAACATTAAGGATTAATTGTTCACCTTTTGATAAAAACAAGTGAAGTAACTTTTATGAATCTCCGGGTTATTATTCTATTCTTACAGAAATATAAAATATATATTAACATAATTTAAAAATAAATATATTAATGTATGTACTGATATACTTTAATATATATTTTTAAATAACAAAAAAAATGAGCAAAACAAAATACTTACAGCAATGGTAATTACTTGTAATTCTGGTGGCAGTGCCACTTTTCTAGGAGAACGTTGAAGACAATCTGGTCCACGAGTCCCTGAGCCACTTCCTGTTCCCCACTTCACGGCCACTAAATCATCTTTGCGCACTAAGCGACAGTCTTGGAGCAAAGTAGTCCAGTCATCAGGAGCAGTAGGCGTAATCTCTTTGCCATCCTTGCCCACCGTAGGGAAACGCACTGCAGCGTAGGCACCGTCAACTTTCAGCACTCGACCCAATGGCACACTCTTAACATCTTCTAGAAAAACAACTTCTTTGAGAGGCCATTCTTCTTCGTCACGTTTGGAGCCGTCATTTGAAGATCCCTCTTCACCGCGAACGGTTACGCGTTTAGCGCGTTCTGTAATTTTTTTTTTTGTTATATATTTTTACCCCAATGTAACATTAATAGCTTTGATGTAATATTCAGCAATAATATATGTCATCTAAAGTTAACAATTATTCAATAACGATTTGCTTAGTAAAAAAAAAATATTAAGAAAAAAAAAAAGGGGGGGGGGGTGAGGGGGGGGGTATTAGTTAAATTTTTTACCTGTAACAAAAAATGTGCGGCCCTGTTTGCAATTTTTTTTTAGGGTTTTAAATAATAAAATAAAAT
>DWQX01003826.1:0-16566 GCA_018245475.1 Pharmacophagus antenor
AAATAATTTGTAGAGCACTAACTTTTAGAGTTTTATTCAATATTGTAATTTTTTCAAGGTGGTCTCAAACTTTTGGCTGGCAGTGTATGTTTATCAAAATAGATGGTATAATTTTTTTAAAAATGCTGGTCACTGAAACAATTAGTAAGTATAAAAATTATAATTTACATAATAGTTTTTAAATCATCTTGCATTTCACCATCACCTGACGTTACAGATTATATTGTTTGTCTGCTCTACGTGCAAATTCTTATAACAGAGTATTCGAGCATGGTAATTTTGTTCTAATCTATCTTCCACCAGCGTTACAGCATATAAACTTCAATACCGGTTAATCAACCATCCATTTATAGATGTAAATAAATAATTACTGGCAGGACACGGTGCGCAAGTTTTAGCTACTTACGAGTACAACATATATCAATTTCTTTTAAAACAGTGCACTGTGCTCAATATCACCTAATAATTAAAAAATATACCAGTATTTTTTTAATATATTTATAATATAATTATTGTTATACTGTAATAAAAATTACTTAGTAATAGTAACCTTTTCGAACATGCAAAATATGCGCCTATATTACATGAATAAACCTTTCGCTGCTCACCGGATGCGTCAGATGTCTGGCATTGAGTTGATAATCCATTCATACATAACATTTCAAAAAAATATATCCTATTTTATCCATACTATGGTAAAGAGTATTTTAAAAGTATCTTTTTCAACTTTTCGCCAGTAATGTTAATGTGTTTAATATATTAATAGAATTTTATGTAAATACGTCTTACGATTATGGCAACAAATAAGACTTACTAGAAAAAATATTGTTATATAATGCGTAGGTCTTGTGTGATGTTAAAGAAATATTTTCACAAAGGAACACAGATCACGTGCTTCGTGCTGAAAGGGTTACACGTACAAAATAAAACATGAAAGATTTTTATCGCATTTGCGTCTTTCATTTAAACTGTTACTTATTCTCAATGTTTCGTGCCAGTTTAATAATTCTACAGTTAATGTCAAATCCAAAGAACTAGATGTTTCAACAAATATTAAAATTCTCTAAATATATAAATTAATTAAATAAGATTTTATCTTTGTTTAGATAATATATGGGGTGTAGATGTTAAATCGTGTATGTCCAGTGTATTCTCGAACATGCATAACTGTGGTAACACAGTAATGCTGTTATGCCATCAGATTGACATTGAGGATGGTAGCTAACCAGGCGGGTTCGAAAAACCCTACCACCTGTTAGAATCCAATTAAACTGTGGCCCGGGAAACCCGAGACCTTGGCGTTACAAGGCAAGCGAGTAAACCACCTCTCCACGGAGGCAGTCACAAGTACTAGTGTTAAGTAGTACGTAAATTATAGTAAATTATACTGTGGAGGCTATCAGCTGCAAACTAAAACAACATGTAGAAAATTTAATGTCACACAATTGCTGGAGGAGATCACTAACAACACACATTTTGGTCAGTAGCGAAACGTCGAAGAGCGCCAGCGTAGCCTTTTACGGTAATATAGAACAATGTACAGAGAAAGTGGTGCTGCGGATTTGCCTAATATACAGAGGAAACGCTACTCATTTTCTTTTTCCTTTATAACTATGAAGAGGGATAGTGTCATTTATTAATTTCGAGGGGTAGCGGTTGATTTTCCCGTGTACTCATGTTTATAAAAGGAGTTCAGGAGTACCCGCCCCAACCGTACCATCAAATGAAAACCGACGCGAGTTACGATTAATTCTCGTAAAAGCCTTCGTAATCCCGACTTGAACCGTCAAAGACACCAGTTTTATACGGAAGACGTGATTAATAACATTTTTCAATAAAAGGTACAAGAGTTAGGCTTTTATAGGTCTATTATTGTAATGAATACTTGTGTCATAACGAAAGAATAGTTTGTACATCAAACACGAATTATATGGCATTCCTAAAATAAAGTTTACTCTCTAATGAAATCGATAAAAAAATCTTAATGTTAAGTAGGTACGTTACCCTTATCTAAAGTACGAGTTTCAGATGATGAACTTTGGTAATACTTACAAAGAAACTATTATCTACCAATAATCACACTAAATGTATCGAATGCATTAAATCTACTTGTAGTTATGTAGGTATGGATATAACGTACATAGCTATTGAGAAATTTAACATTGAAAAGGGATTAGCTACCCAAATGGGATCATCTGGATATCTTGTTAACTACGTTCATGTTTCTAACATAGTTACGAATAGAAGGTAAGGACAGATGTTTGGTTTCCTCGTACGAACAGCATCGGCGGCAGGTCGCGGCTCATCATCTCCAGCCACGCCATATACAGTGGCGCAGATATGGAACCCTGCATACGAAGACAAATGATTAATTATAATTTGAACCTCCTAAATCACTCTTTACAAGATTAAAGTTTATCCTATTATTCTTGCCTTTTTAAAATATTTTTTTTTTATTGCTAATTGGCTAATACTTGAACTTAACCCTTTCGCGCCGGAGCATTTAGAAATTAATCGGAGATGTACTCCTTGAGATTATAAATTCGTAGTATAATATTGGTATATGTAAAAACGATCAAATGTAAATGAATTGCGAAATGTATATATTTTTTTTTGATTGTATGGCTTACTATTTATTATATTATAGCAACAACAAAAACAATTGATAAACTTAAATACATTATTTATATTACTTTTATACAAAATTGTCCGTCAATAAATTGAATTATTTATAGACAAGATCTAGAGGTAAGTAATTGTAAAAAGCATCGCACGTTTCTATAAATACCACTAACAAGCGAAGACATGATAAAGCATTTTCGAAAGCTTGTAATTATTGTTCAAAATTAGGAACCAAACTTAATGAAAGCATAATTTTATATTTGTAAGATTACATTTATAATTTTTGCAATAAAAAAGTGATTCAATAGTGATATTTACAGTTTTGTTTAAATACCACGATGTTTCCAGTTCCCACGTTTTTATTCTTTATGTACAGTTGTAATTCATTAGTTTTTTTTTTAAGATTAATTTATTTTCTTTAAAAAAATTGCGAATTTAACAAAGAAACATCTGTGTTGTCTTTTCTTTTGTTATAACTTAAATACAGGTATTATACCAAATATCGGTATTGAAAAATTGGTCGCGATTGTTTATAGATAATTATATTTGATTATGTAAAAGATCCGAATTATCCGTACAAGAAGTGTGTGCTGCTAGTACAGCGAAATAAAACTATATTGAAAACAAGTGAAGGAGTCTAAATTGTGCTGTTCACTAGGAGTGCGTGCGCCAAAACGTGCTGTTCGTCGCGAAAAGGTTAAGTGACACGTGATGTTAAGTAACCATTAGGCTATAGATGACGAAGCATATTTGTTCAAAATAGTCTGGGTCTTTCCATGGCAGACCTTGTGTATACTTGTTTTCCCTTCAATTTTTTTTATTAAATATGTACTGCTAATTTATTTAAATATAAATAATTATAAACCTAAGCTAATTATCTTAAATCCTTGAGTGAACGCGAAACCTTACTTCCCATCTCTACACCTGTAAGATTCTGATCTCTACTAACTTTTCTGGGCATCGGTAACGACATCACAACGAGGCAGGCTTCTTTCGAGTTAGCCAACAACAATTCTCTTAGTCGCAATTGTCTATTAGTCTTTTCTGCTAACGTCGACAGCTCTGTATTATTTATACGGCAATCTGAAATATATATAATACTTAATTTTTTATCACTCTATGGATCAAAATACTTATACAATAAACTTGCAATACCTTCATTGCAATTTTCATCTAAGAATTTTTTGATTGTTTCATCAAACAATTTTTTGGTTTCGGGTTGTGGTGGCTCCGTTATGTCTTGTAACATTGTCAGTGACGAATAGTCGATACGGAATTTAGCCAACAAGTTTGCCATACTGAAATCAGAAGTTATATCCTTAATCATGAAATTAAAAACAAAATAAAATGTGTACATTTTCAGGTTTCCATTAATAACGTTTTTGACTCGTAAGCAAATTGAAACTTACATAGTTGGAGTGCATGAATTAATTTTGATATGAACTTAGAACGAGATTTTTTCAAAATCAGGGAAAATTATGAAAGAAACCCTACTTTTGCAAGGAAGGAATTACAGGCTGGGACTATCGCCTGGCGAGACATAGCTCGACAGTCTTTTTTGCTCTGAAGTTTTGATATGAAAACAGGATGCAAAACCCTTGAAAGGAAATACATATTGTATTGAATGATTGATAAATAAGATTTTAAATATTTTTAGGATATTATTTATTAAATTCATATTATCATAATTCACCAAGCTCCGTACTATGGTGAACTTGGCAGGGTGTGATCGTGCAGTCGACTCATGCAGCTGTTTCATAGGTACCGTTCGCTTACAGGCAGACATGTAAGGGCGTAAATCCATTTAGATAAGAGTGTGGTTATTATTTGCATAGTCTGACATGCCAGTCATACCACAAATTTAACAGTGGATTAAATTTTTAGGTTCCTAGCGATGAGTTTATGTTTATTATGAGAGTTATGCTTAGACTTACTTCCTCTCCTCGAGCTCGAGCTCGTGGTGGCGATTGGCAAGTGCGAACACGCGCAGCTTGCAGTGGGCCCAGTTGGAGCGCTGCGATATGATATACGGCAGCAGGATGGTCAGCCCGCCGTCATCATACAACCACCACACATCTACTGTCCCCTTGTCCTGAGAAATTGCGATATTTTGTATACCTCCTTATTTTTAACCCTATACTCTCTGACATTTATTTACGTCTACTCTAATATTACAATGTCATGTTTGTTTAATATAATTTAATGATAAAGCTTGTTCAATATATATACAATTAATATATCGAAAAATAGTTGTAGATTGTTTTTTATTCGGAAATCAAATCTTTGAACTTTTTCTATTTCCTCTAATAAAGTAATCAATAAAGGTAATCATTATTTTTAATTGTATTACAGTAATAATCATAACTCTATTGAATAAATGTCAAACCTGTTTTCTCTGAAATATAGTCATCTGCGATAATTGATCTGTTGATACTTCGAGTCCGGATGAAGATTTATAAACAATTTGCTTGTGGAGCTCTATGGGTTTGTTTTCCTTTTTCTTTTCTTTATCCTTTATATTACACTTTTCTGATATCGTAAAAGATCGAGACGTAGTTAATAGATCTGCAAATGTATAAATCATATATTACAATAAATATTAATATTAGATATTTTTTGAAGATTTGAGACTACGTAAGGTATAAGCTTTTGATTATCTATCCAAGAGTCACTGTTTAATAAAATGGATTACGTATGGTATAGGTGGTTACTATTATTATATGAGTAGTAGAATGTGTAAAACAATGCAGTAAAAATAACAATTCGTTTTGATATCGCACTTACTCAGGTTGTGTCGGGTGGAAGATTGTGAGTCCGGATGCAGCGCACGTATGTCAAGGTCAGAGTCCGCGTGCAGCATATTAGCGGCACGCACGCGCAGCTCGGCGCTGCTGCCGGAGGTGGTGGTGAGGCCGCGGGAGGGCGCCTCCTCGCCTGCCACGGCGCTGAAGTCCAGACCGCCCGCTACACGCACCATCGCTACTGCGAGTCGCGTCTCGAATGCCGTACTGTAGAGGTACACACTGTCCCCGTCTTATTCGTCAAGAGACTTATTGCAGGAGTCTCCGAATGGAACGGGCGCTAAGAGGGGAGGGACAACATCCACAACGAAATTGTTCTTCCCGGATGTGGTCTATCCGGTAACAAGGAAACTGGAACTGGACCCGGAGCTTGTTCAGGTACTAAAGGGACATAGCGGTTTCTCCGTGTACCCTAACAGATTCTACAGTAAGGAGAACTCGGCTTACGAATGTGATCCGGGAAAGGAGGAAACTGTACCCCATGTGCTCACCGAATGTCCCATCTACTCAATGTATAGACTAGATTTAGAAATGGAAATAGGAAGAAATATAAATAAAGACATTCTAAATGATAAAGAGATGCGTTGTAGATATATAAAATACTGTAAAAAAGTAGCTAGTAGAGTTATAAGTAAAAATAAAAATTAGAAATAAAAAGTACTTATAATTACTATATATTTGTTATTATAAGATGTAAAACCTAAAATATGCTAAGAAACAAGGTAGAGATAAGCTAGAATAAAAGTAAAATGTAATAGAAATAAACAAAATGTCTAGAAATAAGTACAAAGGATAAGTAAATAAAAATACTTGAACTTGTTTTAGTGAAATAAAGAAAATAGTATAAAGCATGGAAGAGCAAAGAGTGAAAGGTAGACGAAAGAGAAATGGAAGATGAATAAAAAATGTATACTGAGGTCCCTAACCACACATGTTAGGGGAAGAAGCATAAACAAAAAAAAGAGGTACACACTGATTATTCTAGATATGTATCCTCAAAACATTTGATTACAAAATAAATTAAAATTTAATAATTCCCTAAAGACATTTATACGTTATAAACTAAAGAGAATAGGAAAACAGGTTTTAGTTTAAATATTATGTATCATGAAAGTAAATTTTTCGACTCACTGTAAAACGTTAAAGTAGGACACAAGGTCTGCGCAGGGCGCAGTGGTCCAGTCTGCCTTGTATCCCATGAGAAGGACGTTGGGCGCCAGGCGGCCCACGCCCGCCGCTTGCATCAGCGCCCGCGCTCCTGCTTCGAACCCGTATCCGCTTACTGCCGCGTAGAACGCACGTACCTTGCGCCCGCGCAACCACTCGTCCGCCGCACGCGCTCTACTTGCGCGCTCCTTGTACGACATTTTATTCTGGAAAGAATTTATGTGCAAAATTAAATATTTGTCTATGATGAAATACAATCGTGATAAATCAAAATTCATATAAAATTATTCTAGCTAAAAGAATTAATTTTACAGATGCTCATCTAAAATAGATAAAACGGAACATTGAAAAGTAAAACTCTTTTTATTCGCACATGTGATATATCGCCGACGATCATTAGCGAGCCCGCCTTGGTGATGAGGTTGCCCAGGTCGACGAGCGCGGGGCGGTGCTGCGGCCGGCCGGCCAACACCAACAGCTGCGGCCAGTAGTTCTTCACGTGCTCGCCCGTGCGCGCCAGGTTGTGGGCGCTTGATAACGCCGTCTTATACATCTGCGCCTGAGTACTGCTGCCCCAATTGACGTCTAAAAAGTTATTATTAAAAGTTGTTTAAAATTGTTCTCGATGAAAACAAATGAAGTGCGTCTACCTATACAGTCTTATAGTCCTATTTTCCCAATCATAAAATACGAATGTACAAATTTCGGATAGAAAATTCAAATACTTTTTTAAAACAGATTCTACACATTTTTTTATGTTTGATTGTTTTAACAGGAATAAATGATTATCTTTGAAACCTTGATAACAATTTTATTGAACATCTCATAAATTAGTGAATTGTCTTCGAGATATTCAAAAGCAAAATTATTAAATGAATGACATATTTGTAATGAAATTACTCAATTAAAAAAGATAACATCGTGATAAAGTAGTACGTATTACCATTCTTCAATACAATAGATTTTTAAACACTATATGTGGCCATAAAGACGCTTCTAGAACGTTGTACCTTTGAAAGCGCAGAAATGATGCAATAATTCATTGAGACCGATACGGATTTAGCTTTAAGTCAACAGGATGGAAAGTACGAGTACATGCGTACTCTAATACGAACATAGCAACACGTGTAAATTGGTAATGTAGTGCACGTGAGAACGAGCTACCATACCTGGTTTTCTATAATGGACTATGAGGTACAGGGTGAAGAAGATTGCGAAGGTAACTAGTGACATCACCCAGCTGATGAGAAGCATGATCGCGACGCACATGAGAAAGCCCAGCAATGACAGCCAGACATTGTAGTACTAAAGTAAAAAAAAATAGAGCGTTATATTTTACTTATTAAAAAAAGAAAATCAATAAAACAATTTTTTGTTCGAATTTTCGCATATCTGTATATTAGTTGTAAGAGACCTTTAACAGCTAATTTCTTCTTACAAATATGTGCCTAAATTTGTTGGAAAATATGTGAATTATTTCTTAATTATAGATTTCATAGATATAGAGTTTCATACTAATAATAATAATAGGTGTACATGACGGACTTACCCGAAATGTAGGGCGCCAACCGAGTGGGCGTACTAGAGCAGCGTGAAAGGTGCAGAAATTGATGAGCGCATACGATGCCAGGTAGAAGTTAGAAATTAATGGCGCTATCGTGTTCAGGTCAGCTGTGGAAAAGTTCTGTTTCAAAATGTCATCTATTTCCCTATTTAATCAAAGTTTCTATTAGTTGCCTATTATCCAGTAACACTTTGTTTCATTTAAAAAAAAATACTATATACAAATGTTTATATTTGAGCTTGTCAGCGTCAATTACGGCATACGTAACTGTAAATCAATAGATCATTATCATGAGGAGGAGGGAATTATTATGACATACCAATTAGAAGAAAGATCAATGACACGAAGAATGTAAGTACATATCCGCGGTAAGGTTCACCGTGCTTGCCATATGGTTTCGCAAAGAAAATGAGTCCTGGATAGATGCGGTCTACTCCGAGGGCCTGTATGAGCCGCGGTACTGACAGTAAGTTGGTCAGAGCAGTCGACAGCGTAGCTGCCCAGCAGCCGCCGTAGATTAATGGTCCCCATGCCGACATTAGCTGCATTACCTGTACACAAAAAACGTATATAATTTTACAAGCTCTCATCCGTTGCTTTTATTCCTATAACTCTCACGTTAAATATTATATTTAACTCTTGCGTGAAAATTTACGAAATAAACGAAACCATGAATTTTCATTCAGAGTATTATTTTTTTTATATGATCTTTGCCTTCCACTAGAGAACTTCGATGACAATTTTTGTTGAATTTGTATGCGCAACTATGTGGTTATTATCCGAAATTCGAATACGATAGTCAGTCTCTGTTGTATATTAAAAATTTCAAATACATCAGAGTTTGACTAGCACATTCGATCATTTTAATCTGGGTCTGTGTAAGAAGATTTAACAATACTATTAACTTTATATGCACATTAAGTTTATATGTACATAAAATATATTTCATGTCTGTGAAAATCTCGCTTTCAAAGATTTGTTAGATTTTCTAAACACAATGTTGCCTTTTTGAACTAAAATAAAATAGGCAACTTACCGAATAACTGTTGTGCAGGCCATAATGACATCCGTTTGTTGAGTTGATGCAGTTATTCAAGTTAACGTAATCAGTAATGCTTCCATTGAGAGTTATAATATCAGAAATGTTTCCACTAGCGTCCCTTAACGCACCACCGCCCGAGATCAGCACCATCAAAGCATAGCTTACCATAGAAATCAATAATGCTAGAAGAGTACCTTTGGGAATTGCAGAAGCGGGATCCTAGTGGCAAAAAATATACAAGGCTAAGTAATTACTTTTATTATGTTCAAGAATTTATGTGAAGATTTGGTTGAATAATTGATTATATAAGAATAATTGCTTGAACAAATGGAAACTAGTACAAAATATAAATGTAATGTTGCAAACATCTACAGATCTAAGCTTGGATAGCGTAAAGGCAAGTAAAGCTCTAATTTATGGATCGCTATCATTGCGAATCGGGTGCTTATCCAGATTTTCGCCAAAAAAAATAGCTTGATTAGTATTAATAGCTTTCTCTCACTCCCCTATCTTAATTTCCCTTTCGCTCCCTTGTAACAACATTGAAAAAGAATGATGTCATCGGCCGTAGTTAGTGCCCCACCCGTGGCAATCGTTAAGATCGATCCCAACACCATGTGTTGTGCAAATACGTACACGTATTCCGTTCGCATCGGGACAAAAATATTTTAAGTATTGTATTTGATATCGCGATTATTGACTATTCATTGCAAGCGAGAAAAATAAAAATAAAGTAAAGGAATAACTAAATGTTTGTTAGTTACTGAACTATAATGTCCCTATGCAAGTTTCCAAAAGTTGTCATTTATTAATTTTTAATTTTCATAAATAACACTACGATAGGTTTCCACAAATAATATTAGACTACACAAACATAGGCATAGACATTATTTACCACATAGTCGAATTTTTAAGGATTACCTACACGCTACCTATTTGTATACATAAATATACATGTATATCCTTGTGGGTGTATTGTTTAAGTATCTTTCTTAAAGTAATAAAAACGCATATTGTAAACAAATGTCGCTAATGATACATGATATGTATCTATACTACAAGTCCAATCTCAGACGAGTTGGTATTCCCTGGTCTTGTCTTGACCTCTTTACTGTTGTACTAAATTATAGTCGACTGGAATTCGTATGTGTGAATATTTGTTTTGCACCATACATTTGTTATTACATATTTCCTTACAACATTAATTAAAACAACATAAAAATTATATGAAAAACAAAACCAAATTGATTAGAGATTTCCGTAGAAATTTCTATTTCCTTAGTTTCAATAGCAAATGTGATGACGTCTTTTAGATACGTTAATGAGCTAGGTTAATAAATTATTAAAAAGTGTTATTGTATTTTAAGAAGTGGTGCGTGAATATCCTATGCAATCTACTACTAAATAACATTTTTAAGGAGCTCATTTCTATTTTACCGTTTTATTATTTTGTTCAAATGATATTTTAATTTACTTACCTATTTTACATTTATTACTTCTTAGTGTAATAAACTTAAGACAAATCCTTATTACCTTAAGATCTCCAGAAATGTTAGCACCAGCCTGAATTCCGGTGACCGAAGGGAAGAAGATGGCAAAAACGGTGAAGAAATTTTGATTTAAATTCTCGCTGTATCGGAAATCTGGCCCAAAGTTTGATTCGAATATTGTTGCTGCAATTCATCGCAGAAGTAATTATTTTCTTTTAAACGCAATGTGATTTTCTCGAATGAGTACCTTCAAGTATGTACGGTAAAATAATAGTTTTTTTTTTCTAGTAAACATTTGCTCTTCGAGACATTATATTATTCATAATAAATAAGCAACAGCCTAATATAAAGACAATAAAGTTAGGGATGCTTTAAAATTAATTATTGGTTTACATAATCAATTAGCATAAGTAAACTTACCGGTTAAACCAACGAATCCTTTGGAGAATTCTTCTATATCTTTAGGTCCCATAAAAGTTCCCACCATAAAGTCAACCATGGCGACTACAATAATGGCAATGAGGAAATTCTGAAGAACAATTTTTAGTTAATAGGTGACGCCAGTTACATATATACATAACATAAAATATTTCACCATTCGATTTTTTGGCGTTAACATATTATGGACCGGTAGCCGATTTTTAGAGTTTTCGTCTTTGCCGTTTTTGGTTCGACTTTTGTAGCTGACCCCCTTTGAGAGAGAAACTTTCAAACGATTGTTTAGTTTCTTATCTCAACTCGTTAATTTTTAAATAAAAAAAAATTGTACCGTAAAGAGTTTATCGACAAAAACACAAGATAGGGGAATTTCTTTTTCATCACCGGTCGATAATATGTTTAGAGAGAAGTGAGTAATGCAA
Organism: Pharmacophagus antenor; assembly: GCA_018245475.1. NCBI lineage: Eukaryota > Metazoa > Arthropoda > Insecta > Lepidoptera > Papilionidae > Pharmacophagus > Pharmacophagus antenor. The sequence continues at coordinate 11,547 of DWQX01003826.1, forward strand.
AATGTTAGACACTAATTTCTCGGGTGACATAATTTTATGTGATATATCAACCTAGTACAATTTCCTCGATGATCGACCTACCATTAGGAGAGGCCCTAGACCTAATAAACAGAGCGTACGGTCATTAGTAAGAAACCTGCCACCAGTAAAAAATTATAGTGTACCATGATTCATGTAATTAATTTAGAGTTTGTATCTACTCTCTACCTAACGCCTACGATGCGTGTTCTTAACTAATTAATTGTATTGATAGTCGCGAAACCAGGCACGAGGAGATGTAATGGCTCACAGTTTATTTTATTCTGGGCATTTATATATAATTACTGGATACAATTATTTGCAATTCTATAACAACGACATGCAATAAAGCAACTGTACCGATATACAATTAATTTACTAAAGCAATTTCAAAAAACTGTAAAACAATATTTATATAGATACTGTTAACGATTTAGTTAAATTTCACTAAATGTATGTGCCGAACATTTTTGGACCATTAAAAGAAAATAGGGACTTTTTAAACCTTAATTATTGATGGAGCATGATCTTAGCCGTATCACCAGTAAACAAACTACATATGTTATATAGTGACTCAATACTGAATGATTGTTGAAGTAGAAAGTTTACATGTCTAGGTTTTTGCGAATGTAATTTATTTAAAAAGATAGAGCAACAAAGTTTTCAAACCTCGAAAATACTAATTAATGAATTATTCATGTTTTTGTTCGCGTTATTTATACAGGTTTTTATGATTAATAACATATAGACTCCGAAAAATCGGTACGAGTTAAAACGTAATTCTTAAATTATTGTTTATTTTAAAATAATTACACAATTTTTTCCTTGTAAGAATTTGGATATCGATTAATAGTTACCTGTGCTTTGCTCTCCCAATCCATTCCTACTGCACAAATGATGCACATGACAATAAGCGCAATTGTACCCACGATCCTGACATCACTGGGACCATTGTCGATAATCTTGACACTTTGAGTTCTCAGCAAGTCATTCATTGAGTCACAGAAACCAATTGTATTCATACTAGCAGCAACAGCATTTGCAAAGGCAAAAATAATGCCAACAGATGCCCCAAATTCCGGACCGAGGGATCTTGATATTATATAGTAAATACCACCTGCCATTATTATCATATTACAAATAATATTAATAAAGAATTATCAATACACTAGAAGATCAGAGAATAGCAAATTATTTTAAATACATATTTATAATTTTATTATGGAATTGCGTTATAAATACGAGCTACGATATATTCGTCATAGTTAAATAATATTACATAATCAAAGTAGTATTGTGTGGAGGTCATGCATAAAGTATCTGTGAATGTAACTCTAAATTTATGGACTGCTTCGGTAAAATTTTGCCTATATAATATATTGTTTGAGGTAGTGACAATGTGTTTTCAATGTTTGGATGATGCACCCTCGATTTCAGTACTTTTTTATTTTTTTATTGGCTAACACTTGACCTCCATTTCATTAAGTTAAGTGATATTGAGGCCATAGATGGTGAAGCATGTTCATCCAGAATACTTCACTACCACAGTGATTTATTGGCGGCAGATTGCAATTACAGCAGTCAAACATATGAGAACTAAATTATTCTTTGTAAACGAGCTTCATAATTTACGTCCCAGGCACTTACAATCTAGTGAAATTGAGGTGAAGACTTAGCCCCATTAAAGATAATTTAAACGCCCCTTTTTGCGTACCGGGTTAAAATGCAACTGAAATAGCCAATAAAATTAATAATTACCAACCTCCCTTTACTTCGCCATTAGTGCAAATGGCGCTCATTGACAAGGTGGTTATGACGCATACGACAGCGGAGATCGCTATGATGAGCAGTGAGAGACCTATACCGGCCTGTGACACTACCCACGAGATGCGCAAGAACAGCATCACGCCCCAGATGTTCAGCAGGCATGGTATTAGCACACCCTAGGGAAAATCATTTATATTTGAGATTTTAAATTACTCTACGAAATATTGGCTGAACTGAACTCGAATTGAAGTGTTATATTATATATTTATTTTCTTTGCGAAATAGATGTATACGGCAGTAACTACCTGAATCCATCCTAGTTTAATTCCAGCCACAGGTGTAGGTGATTTAGTATCTCTTTGGTTTTGCCTCAACTCGTCCTGAAAGAAACTAATAATTTTATATTTGATAAAAAAGTACATTTACCTACTTTATTGAATTCGTCAATTTTTGTAGGTTATGATATACAATCCTTGAACCAACTAGCGTGGCACACATAATTGGACCTAATCTAATTAACTACCTACGCGCACTGATTAACCGCTTGCTTTGCAATGGAATTTCCTGGGTTGGTTCCAATATTACATGAGTAATGGTGTCGGACTTGCAGAGCTTTGTCGGTCAGCTAACTAACTCTCCAATGTAAATGTGCCGCCATAACAGCATTGCTGTTTTCCAGCAATTATACAAATGAGGGCCAAAGTATTTTGAGCGAGAACGCTTCACCATCTACAGTCTTTTGTCACTTAACATCATAGCTTAAACATTCTAAAATCATGGTATAATACATAATTATCAAATTATTATAATAGTGTGGTCAGAATTTTTATGGCGATTAGATGCATAATAAAGGGCATATTACACTTTTAACTGAGTGTGATTTGTGAATATGAGACTGGAGTTGGAATGCTTTATTCCGTTTGCATGACCATAGCATTATTTTATTTGCCATTACATTGTCACATGTATTTGTTTTTACAAAAAATTTAATCATTAGAAAGTAATGGCAGTTTTAAGTACTGCTACACTTTAAACTGTACAATCTTTATAGGTTTTTATTTTTTTTATCAAAATTATTGATCTCGCATGTAATGTTGCCTGTTTGTCGTGTAAGATAACAAGACTGAACGACATAATAATAAACATTACGAGTACATAACAGTGGAAATTATATATTGTTGCTCATGCACCGTGAACTTGCGTCAGGGTTGTCAAGCTCAAGGATGATTCGAATATTTTTAAAAGAAGTAAGCTGTTAAATGTTATTCTAGTAAAAAATAATCCCAGCTCGAGTAACACCGCTTAATGTCGCAACACTAACCACTTTTAATATTTATCTTTAACGTATCTAGTTCTCTTAACTGTCATTAACCAATAAAAGGGTATCATCAAACAGAGGGCTATCTCGTAATTTTAAACGTTATTTTAGCTTTGTTCAAACGAAACGCCGTAAAGGATCCGGCAACCATATCGATTATGAGTGACAGTTGGCTCTGTGTAGCGAGCCATGATAGACACAGGCTGTCACCGTCACGTTGCATCGCACCACACACTGGTACAATTGTTTGCAAATGTACGTAATAACCTACACGGCAGAATAAATACGTTAGATTTAATTATCACACATGTTTTGTGTTTATAAAGATATAGCCATAGACGTGGTGACATTTATGTGGCCAGTTTTATTCGTGAGCCCACCATACATTTAAATAGTCTTAAATATAATTTTTCTTCTTTAAAAAAAAAAACTAAAAAAAAATTGGGATAACGTAATTGTTTTTCTTTATCGCCAATGGACTCTTACTTGTCCTCGATTCCACACGATTTTAAGGGACAATGTGGAAGCACGCGTGGCTATAATACTCTAACTCTCTTATGTATGATTGCAAGATCATAGCATTGCTGTTATGGTCGTAGATTTACATTGAGCGAGGCAGTTAGTAGTGCGAATTTGAAAAATCATTTCACGATCCATGATCCATCCACTATTCATGTAGCCCAGAAATCGATCCCGAGACGATGCCTATAACAACCTGCGTTATTCAAAAGCAAGCGGTAAGCCACTGCACCACGAAGGCATTTAAATAAATGAGTAAAGATTTATTGGTAACGTGTGGCAATGAGACATTTAAGTCTCTAAATAAGAAACAGCATCAAAGCATATCCCCTTTTCAAAAATTGTGTACATCTGCGTTGATAAAACTTTGTAGAAAATAATATTTTCCCTTATCACAATGACAAGCTAAGCAATACTACCTGCCCGACTAATGATTCTAATAATAATTCTTTCCGGAGCCTACACGATGTAGACTCCAGAACCCTCGTAGGTTCTACCACAATGGCTACAGACCATGTCCAGCCATCGTCCTTCTCGGAGTCGTTGAAAGGATGATAAGAACCCCCATCCTTACCATTCACGCCTCCAAAGGTCCCTTTATGATAGGGAAAACCCGTTTAGAGAGGAGAGCCGTAGCGTAGCACGTTAACGCGAAGACGACCTTGTCTCCGAGCAGGGTCTGTCCTCTCTCGATACCGCTCAGCAGTCTCCTTCTGTACCATAACTCCCTCACAAAAAGAGGCCACGGACCTCCACACCGAGTCTCCTCCCAGCATCGCCGACACGATTGCCGTCAAAAAGAGGTCTCGTCCGATCCTGTTTATCGAGGTCCACCGCTCCGATTCCCATGCTGGGCGTATCGCAAACGTGTGCGATGTGGAATCCTCGTCTCAACGCAGTGGAAACAGTTCGCCGTCGCTTCTCGTCCAATTCTACACAGGTAATCACCGAAACACCCATATCCAGTGATGACTTGCGTAAGTCGGTAGGTGAGTCTTCCTCCTAGTCGTTGCATCCAGGCCACGAAAACCGGCAAGATGACCCTCACAACGCGTTTGCGCGCATATCTCTTTTCAGAAAGTATAGTGATACACTTCAAAAGTCATCCGCCGCTCCTGCCGCCTTACCGCCTCGAGTGTAGGCTCTTATTATTTTATATTGTATTTTATATTACTATATTATATTGGACTGAAGAAGACTCTAAAAAAGTTCTTTGGACTGATCTGAATCAAAGTTCGAAATATTCGGTTCGAAAAGAAGAGTTTTTGTATGTCGTAGTGCCGAAGTAAAGATGTTGCCAGACTGTGTAATGCCAACAGTCAAACATGGTGGAGGCTCTATTATGGTCTGGGGATGTTTCTCTGGTTATGGGACCGGAGATTTGGTTAAAATTGAAGG
>DWQX01003827.1:0-16561 GCA_018245475.1 Pharmacophagus antenor
ATATATTATAATATATAATATAATTCCAAATAATACAAATGTTCAATAAAATTAAAGTTATTAAAAGTTTCGTTATCGTATCTGCAAAAACTTTTTCTATAAATGCGGGTGGAAAATAGTGATAATTGTTGCGGGGAGCGGTTTTGGCAGAATAAAGATTAAATCGGGTAAAAGGAACACAAAGAGCTACGCACGCGCGTTGAGCAATCATCTGCGCCGGTGAATGGAGCCTCAGAAACGTGTGGGCGAATGTTTTTATCAATGAACGAATTTGTGGCGTACGCACGCGGCTCTATAACGTGTCACGGCCAATCGAACCCCGGCCATCCGGCGATTTCCAACCTTGCTAATGGAAAATGTCAACGACGACACAATCGCTGGCATACTGTTGCGTTACCGAGACCTTTTCTGCGGACATAACCATTTAACATATATGCAATACGTTCCATTCACAACACAACGAATTCATTCAGAAACAGACCCGTGTAAACTTTGTACGTCATTTGCAGGTTTACGTTCAGTGGATTTGAAAGGAAATAAACAATTAATTGAATTGCTTTGGCACTGTTAACACCTCCAGTTAGCCTTCGTTCAAATTTAAGTATGACGTAGGTAGCGATTACTTTGAGCATTGAGAAACAGCTAGGTCTGTATTAGGCGATGGTTACATTAGAAGCTCATTTGATTTAACTTTAACGGAAATTATGGGACAGCAATTAATAATATTGTCATAATTATATATAACCAAACGGTTTCATTGTTAGATATTATATTCATTTACATTTGTATAGAAGGTACATAAACTACATCAAATTTGGAAATAATGTTCTAGTTCTGCAATAGTACTAGTCAAGGTACAGAGGGAGGTACAGCGAAATAAATAAAATATCAATCACATGAATCCTTATCTCGTTAAAGGATCAAACCTACAGAGGCAGCATGAAAGTATTAATTTAGCAAGTTTTACCAATCAGCTTATTAATTAAATTAAAAACCTAAATGCCGACAATTTCTTAGAAGCTTCTATAAGTAACTTTATGTACTTGCATAATGAAAGAAGCAGAGAAAAGCTTAATACTAGTACGATTTTCTTTCTACTGCTTTCAAAGAAATTCAGTCAATTTGTCGTGAGCAGCCGTAATGAATGACCCACTTAGAGAGCTGTAATCATTAGCCTTTATACTGGCTGCATTATCATGGAAATGGTTTCTATTTAGTTCAGTGATTGATGTTACGACATTGCGAAGGCGGGAGGGCACGCGGGGGCGGCGTGGGTGGCCGGAAGGAACCCGCGACTTTCTGATTTCTGGTTGCAAGACGTCAGTTGCAAATATATGTTTATTTTTAACAGGTTATCCTAAAATTGACAGGTTACATTGATATATTACCCCATTAAAGTTAGAATACATGTAATGAATAAAAAATAATGAATTCAACTATTTGTAATTGACATTCTAGAACTTATTATAATGGTAAGTAATGATGACTAAGATGTCAGGCTACATTAAGTAAAGATTATATTATTATTCATAAGATCGTGTAAAGTAGACTAAACACAATTTCATTACTGAACAGCAATTTACCGATGCGTTGTTTCGTATTACGAATTAAGGTTCCTAAAAAAACAATGATCGGGATAAATCTGACTGCTATAGTATCAGGAACAGATCCCTGCATTTATGTGTACTTGTAAGTTTAAAACGAATATCGTTTATTTTAGATTTTCACTTTTCACAACAAAATTACAATAAGACGTGTTATATGAGTAGTTTTTATATATACTTAAAGCTTTAGATTACACATTTATATCGCTCTATTACTTTACGCATTGATATCAAAAATTCTTCGATATCGCTAAAGGACGAACAGGAATCAAAGGTCCAGCGTCATTGATATAAATATGTCGTAAGGATACTATCTAACTATCGCTAGTGTTTGTTATAGACCTCCTAGTCTAGACTGGTTGTCTGTCTACACTCGCCCACATTTTCCATCTGTTCGTTGTTTTAATGATCATAGAATTCAATTTTTAAAATGAGAATACAATTCTATTTTAAAATAACTCTTCAGACTATTTTTATACGGTTACTCGGAATTTAAATTACGTTGGCTTTATTTTCAAAAATGTAAGTACAGCTCTAATAGGACAACAGATTGATTTGTATCGATGGTATATCTATAGATGTAAGTAGATAAAGTTTTTGGGTATCTCTAACAGCGTTTCTTGAGAGTATTTCCGGCCGGCCGACCAAGCCCGCGCACACGCCAAACCGGTTTAATAATTTGGTATTTCTGGATAGCCATGTCGATTAATTTACGATAGACGAGCTTCCTGTGATAAAAGTGATGACCAAACCTGTAATATGACAACTTGACCAATAGGATTTGATCGCGCTTTCAGAACTTTTAAATGATAATATAATCAGTTATACCAATAGTAACGGTTGTGAGAGTAACACTTTAAAAGAAAATAAAAATTAAGGTAATTGGTGAGCTCGGGTGAAATTTATGACTAAATAATTATTTAATGTACTTTATTAATTTAATTAATTTTATACGGAGCCATTTTATTTATTTTTTTCGATCACCATTCCCCCAAACACATTGAGAAAATAAACATAATAAAAACGTATCCTTCCCTTGCATAATGGCAATTTGCATCGTGTTCACTGTGCTTCGATATTATCCATCAAGAGATTCCAAATAAACTAAATAAATGCTACTAATGGGACAAAGAAGTTTATTCAATTTATTAACAGCAAATTTTTGTGTGGTTACATTTATTGAAACAATATTATAACTGGATGATGAAATGTACGAGGTCATTAAATTAAAAAAAATAATAATCCTATCATCAAATAATTAAAACATAGCAGATCTTGAAGACCCCGTAACGTACTGAAGATGTCAACTGAAGGGGTTTTAATGAGTAGAATATAAGCATAAATTCCGAATGATGAAAAAATAAAGTGGTAAAATGTACAAAATCAAAATTTTTGCTAATTAACTTGTCATCTTATGTTGACTATGTATTTTATGTTGATCCATTTTAATAGAATTATAAATTGATAAGTCACATATAGTGTAATAGTTTATTAACTAAAATAGCTTTCGTCCGAGGATATTAAGGCAAATGATTATTTGCTCTTTACTTGGTGTGTGCGGCACACGTGTCGTTGAAGTGTACTTTACTACTTATATAAATTTAAATTTCCTACTACCCAAATAGCGTGACTGCGTTAGTGTTCATATTTAGACCAGTTGTTTTGATCACCTACTGCATTAACCTCATAATGATAAAATAGGCAAAATACTTCTCACGTCTAAAAAGATTCGTAACTTAGCCCATAAACTGATATTGTTGCTGTAAATTCAAATTTACAGTTATCTAACGTCAACCACAGACAACATAAATCAGATAACAAAACCAGTAGTTAGTGTAAGATGAGAAAATAATTTGTTAATATAAATTAGGCGCGGTGGTTGCCCATAGCGCGTGGGTTGGTGAGAGGCGAGTGTCGCGTGCGCGGCCTACGCTGCACTTGCGGCTATTATTTTTCAAGTTTGTTTGTTGGAACCGGTCGCGGCTGTTGAAGTTAAATGTTGGCGCCATCGTTACGTTATTGTATGAGTATTAAATTAATATCCATGCTTCTTGTCTAAGTAACGCAAAATTTTATAACAATTGAGTATATCATGAAGTAAAATCTGCAGAAGCAGAAAACATCTGCAATTGAACATTATGCACCAAGTCAATAAAATATAATAAATAATAAAGAAATCTTAGAAACATGATAGATATGTAATTAAATAAAAAAAATATCTACATAATTTTTTTATTAAATAACAAAAGGCGATCCAGTATGGAGTGTTACTATTACTGTAATTTCAGTAGGCTGAAATTATCTTACAGACTTAATCACTAATAAAACAACATAAATATAAAAACTTTCATACATTTTTTTTATAACACTAATTGACGAGATAAGTACTACCTTTTCTGGAACATAAGCTGCCTAATAACGCGATATTACCAAAAAATCCAGAGTACGTCATGTTGAGAAAACGTGTATCATTAAACTGTTCATTTAACCAGTAACGATTTAAATTACACAAAATTTATTTCATTCTTTTGTTTCGGCGTTATCTTTTTATCTTTCAATATATTTAAACTGAGAATAACTACCGCCATCTAGAATTGCACTCTGTATTGCGTAGCAGCAACGGGTCCGCATAAATTTTTTCCCCGCAGCCAATTAGAAAGCGCAAAGCGACTCCGAGATGGCGGTACGCTAGGCAGAAAATTGTTTCCGTCACCTTGTTCGTAGAGCAGCGTTATGTAACGGTGAGGCCCGGTACCTCTAGGTGGCGTTGGTGACTTATAACCTATAAGAAAGTAAGTTTAAGATGCTTAACCATAAATATCGGCTGATATATAATAACACATATAAAATCACCATTTACCTCTGTAATCAATACCAAATGTTTTACTGCTTTCTTTTGCCCTTAGCGCAAGGCCCTAGAAATATGAAAATTATTTAAGTTTTCTAAAAAAAGATCTTCTTCTCAATCAATAATAAAAACAACTAAAAATATTTTTATAACAAGTATAAATTTTAAACATAATTTTGTGTTTATAAGTACTTACAGGTATATTTGATTTTAACATGTGCAGAAAAAATTCTCCTTCAGTTTGCGGTGGTGCATCAGGGTCTACCATAATTATTGTATAAAACTTTTTCTGCAAGAAATATAATAAATTTTACGTTTCTAATTCTACACATTTACTATAAAATCGTCTTACTTTATTTGATCACGTACCGAATCAGCTAAAGCATACTGAAACAATGGTTCATCGGTAAAAACTTGTTTGGGAAGCAGTACATCGCAGTTATGATCATTTACCATTGTGCCTCCCACACTGGTCAAATTGAGTCCAGTTAATCTGTCGCATCCCTCGAGCAAACTTTTAACATCAGCCATTGAACATTGTGGTACGCCTGAGCAAGTAGTACTTATTATAAAAGTAATTATAATAAAATATATCATTTTGCAACATCAAACCTTAACATACTGCACAAAAAATGTGGATATTGTATGTTTTTCAGAACATTAATGTTTATAAGCAACACCGTATGTTGTTGATAGTATCAAACTTGCCATGTAAGATAAGCATAATTGTTACAGGAACTATTTAATGTCGTTTTTTCTTTAGAATTTATTCCTGAATATACATATTTAAATTTTTTTTTATTTAATAATTTTTTTCTTAACTTTTATTAAGGACGTTTCTTAAGAATATTTACATCAAGTTTTTGAAAGTCATTGAAAATAAAAAAATATATATTACTTTATTTTACCTGTTATTGTAATTAAATTTAGATTTTTATTTTATAATGTTGAATGTAAGTTTAATAAAATCTAAATAGACTCAATCATACTTGATATAATTATCAATATGGTACGTAATATAATAAAAACTTTATAATTCAGTTTAGTTGATTAATGCAGTTTCTAATAATGATATCTATGTTGTGCATCCAAGTAATTAACATTAATATATACAGTAATTGCAGAAACAAGTTTAAATTTAGTCGAATCTGTAATTATATTTATTTGGATAAGAAATTGATAATTTTATGGTGGCTACACATTAAGAAACTGCTATTATAATACGGCGAAAAAGTGCACACCAGTTTTGACAAATAAACTATCTTAAGTCTGTTTTTTGGGCAAAGATGAAATTACTGCTTTGAACAATACATAATTTTGTACACATAAAATGAATTCGCATCCATTAAACATGGTAAAGTATAAGTTTGTTTTATGTAGACCATTTAATTTTCCGAACATATGGTAGAAAGTAAAATAATAATTTCAGGCTCATCAGCAACATAGACGTGCTGAAGCCCATTTAATTAACAACAGATATGACGAAGCGATGCAGTGCCACCACAACGCAGCAGAATTGTTACTAGATGCTATGAAGTCGACAGCATCTTCAATAGCACTTGAATCGATCAGTCTTCAACATAGCTACCATTTGAAACAAAAAGATTTAATCAAGAGTAAGAAAGAGCAATATTCTCGAGTTAAAAAAGCAATGGAAAACATTAAATTATTGAGTAAAGATCCACATCTCAACTTACAAAGTAATGAGTATTCTAAACTGCAGATTGCTATTTATAGAGCTATAAATGAGTCCGAAGCTTTATTACACAAAATGTCCAATGAAGAATTATCCTCTGAAACAGGCTTTCTACGAAATACCGTACCAAAAAGTGATTTAACAGATGGAAAAAAAACTGAGAAGACCCAACAAACAGTTGTTGAAGAATTGCAGACTCTCAGCCAGAATTTACATTCTCTGGTTGAGCAACTTGTGTTACAAGTTGAAGTTCTTAAAGATGAAAATATGACTCTCAAAGAAAGAGTTAATTACTTGGAAAAGGAAAGAGTGAAATACCTGAACCTACCTTCATCATTTCCTGATAAACAGCACACTACATTTTCATCAATATTTGTACCTAAAGAAAATTTAAATACAAGTTTTGGTGTTAGTGATTCACCAGGATTAAGTAAGCCACTTAATTTCCATGAAAAAACACCTCATCAACCAAATTTTGACTTAAGTGCGTTCAAAGACAACTAGGTGAAAAAATTTGTCTAATAAATAATAGCTGCCTTACAAGAATGCTGCTCCTGTACATGTAAAAACATGTTGAATGATATTTTCAACTAAGGATTACATACTTTGAGTCTACATAATTTTTAATGTTTACATTAACATACAAACTTATTTTCTTTTACTTTAATAAAGTACATTATTGAACATGTATTGAATTAATTCATTGTATTATTATAATATGCAATGAGATTAAACAATATTTAGATTAGATAGGGGTTTGGAAAAAGAAAAATTTGAGATTTTATTGAAAAAATTTTTTTAAATCACTTTAAAACAAAGTAGTAATTAAAGGAATAAAAATATAATACATAATAAACTAAATTGGAAGGAAGCTGCAATATTTACAAGAAAACTGTCATGATAATGTACAATTTTTTATTCTCTAAATTATTTAAATTAATACTATTAATAACCAAACATATGTGTGTGTGTGAAAATAACAATGAAAATTTAATTAACTTAATTGCAATATCCCATATATTATACTTTGTCATGAATCATAGTATTTTATTAATGATATAAATAGTTGTTAAAGATACTGGTTAACTGTTGTAACAACAATCATTGAGGAAAGTAAGTTCTTTAGTGGAGACTGCAAATTGGCAGAAAAAAGTACTCTTACAGCAATTTACATTTTGTCTGGTAAATAAAATAAACCGCATGACAGGAGTCAATAGTAATGTCTAGTGGCATGTATTTGAATAGAGATATGTCTAGTTACGACATGCCAATATGCTTACTATATACCTATAGTCATAATTAATAACAAAAGCTAGTCTTAAAATAGAGTAAGTAAAAAAGTTCAATGCAATGTAAAAAGGGGGTTGTTCGAGTAATAAGTCCCGCAAAATTGTACGTTTTGACTGCTTCTGGTGATAGTGTACTTTCTATTGCTTTAGAAATAGTTTTTTTATCATTAAAGATTTTGTTTAATTTCTGAAACTGAGTTCCCCTGAAAGCGAATTTGTGTTATTACTGTCAAACAAACAAATGAAAAGGTATTATCAAGTTATAGTATTAATTGTCTGGTTTTTAAAGAGTATATCCAATTCCTTGCAACATGTAGCTTTATACATACATAGGTATACCTTACGACGTTGGTATCAAAATTGTTTTATCAGGTTGACGCCGGTATAACCCATCAGTAGGTCATAAATGATCGTTATACCCATGCCTATATGTCAGTATGTACTTACTATTTTGTTTTAATAAAAATAAAACAGTAGCTACACATCAGCACCATTATAGTATGATGTAATGGACGGCCTCATTAACATTTAACATTAGGTGAAATCAAGATGGTAGTAGGGCATAACCGATAGAAAAACGATTACCGCTATTAGTTAGTTTCACTTACGTCATTCGTTGTAAAGAATAGTACTAGGGATACTTGATATTATTATTATATATTACAAATTACTTTACATACATTACAAATAACATTTTTATTGTGTACAGCTTTGCATCGTAGTAGTTTACCATATTTTTAATATGTTGTTTGTTAATGATTATTACAGCCTTTTTAGGGGGATCGCTTCCTTATTCAACTATCTAAATACAATTCTCACAGATTTCCTTGAACAGTAAAAGCTTAAAATGAAGTGAATACTGTTACAGAGGGCGCTGACGTTCAGCACTTAACCATTATCAGACAAGGATTGGACTAAACTACGACGTCACACTGCATGTGCGCGTGATCCTGTAAATTATGAGCCGACCACACTTCCAGAGGGTTTTTACTTTTGCTATCAAGTAAATAAAATAAAAAATACAGACTATCATAGATATGTATTGGTCTTGCACGAACAATGTTTTTAGTTACATGACTAAATGTAAAAATAAATATCTTAGTTGCTTCGCTCGGAGTAACTGTTCTTATTTCTATAAAATACTTATACAGTTAACAAACGTTATTCTAGTAACATTATTTAATTTTTGGTAACATGAAATATACAGCAGAAGAATCCATCATGTTTACATAAGTTTTATAGTTATAAGATATATAATATTTCAGATCTATAGTTTAAGTAATGATATCTAAAGACTCTTTTAATTCAATAGAATGTGCTTACTGTCTTATTAGCTGTTATCACATTAAGCAGAGAATACAACGATTTATATATAACCACACAGGAAGCCCGAGACATTAAAAGCAGAAAAAGTTATTAGCACCGTAATTTCATTAAAAATTATGTATTTTTATATCCAGATAAAATTCTGTAAGTGTTAGAAAAAATTAAGTAAACAGCTAGATAATACGTTTGGTACTTTAAACTGTCTTGTATGATGTCAAAAATTAATGCCTTTAATAAAGTTGTATTTCCAAATAAATTGCATTAATAATATCAAAATTTTGTTAGTAAACAATGCAACTTAACTCATTCTAAAACAATTTGAAGGATATGAAAAATTAGATGACATTCTTAGAATATTATCATACTGCAATTCTTCATTAAATTAAATAATATTAACTGCAACACAATTTGTTAGAAATTAATGTTTATTAATTTCTAAGGTTAAATTTCTGTATTAATCTTTGAAATTTCCTATATAGCGCAGTATTGTGCTAAAGATATGTATATATAGGCACAAATGGCATTTACCACTAAATACTCAATACTGCCTAACGTCACAACCACAATATACATAAAAATATTGGTGTATTCCTTTCCATTTTTAATGCTTTATTAACTAGAAATAAAAAAATTACATTACAATACGACACAGCGATTTTTTAATACTTGATGCTTCGTAAGTCTTCATTTTTGTTAACCATTTCAACTGTGACATCATCATCAATATATATCAGTGACTGAGATACCTCATAGGCCTCAATTGTTTATTTATAAATATTTGATATAAATTGTGAATTTTCACCGTTTACTAAGCATAACAATTAAAAGTAAGAAAATAATAAAGTAAGTAGTCAGTTAGTGAGTAGTTAGTACCTATATATGGAAACAGGCTTTAACAAAGCAGCTTTATGAGGATATGTGTATTTAGATGTTATAATGCATTCAAAATTAGTTTGTCAATTAAAAACAAAATCCAATGCATTTACCATAAAATTAATTATAATAATTTTAGATAACAACTAGTATGAGAAGGCATGTTATCATATATTTATGCTGTTACAAAATCTACTTTTGAATATTAATCAATAAATAATTACATGCCTGGGATGATCTATACTAATGTTCAGATTTCAGTTTATTGTCAGAAGCCCTAAATTTATGGAATATTACAAAAATAACATTATAAAAGCTTAGGGTGTGTATGGAGGAGGTGGCGGAAGAATAGAAAGATCATCAAAGGGAAAATATTGTTGTGCACCTAAAACTGGTGGAGCAAAGTTATGGTGTAATGTAGACACATAATCAGCATTAGGAGTATATGGTGGTAGAGTTGGAACAGCAGGAGTCGGTCCAACACTATGTGCTTCATATCCATCCCAATCTTCCATCAAGTTTCGCCTCTGTAAATCTTCATCATTGGATAAAGGAGCTCCCCATAGATTAGCAGCAGATGCTAATAAAGCTAGAGTACCTGAAATTTATTTTAAACACAATATAAAAACCATTGATGTACATAATGTACTGAAAAGATTTTTTTTTAATTTGTACTATACAAGTACAGAAAATTTATAAAATTTTTGTAATTGTGACACTATGAGTAATCTACATTTATACAAACGCATATTGTTAACCAGTGTAATTGCTATGGAATTCTACTATTATTTACATTATATTAAATAATGATAATGTTTATATTTTTAATTACTTCAAATCACTTTTAATTTTAATAATACACATATGCATGAGCATTGTAAAGACATGATATCATAAAATAAAATACCTGCTCCAGTGATTGTGTAAAATCCATACTCATAGTCCACTTGTATTGTGTTTGGATCACTATTGTTAACATTGCCTAAAACAACAGTTGTGTAGTAACACACCCCAACAATAGCAATAACCCAAAACACACACATTATACTCGGTATTGCATTTCTTCTCAACATTTTAATTGCTTTGCTGTTTAAACTTGTCAGGTTGATTAATACTCCAATACTTGAGCATAACAGAACCATAAAACAAAGCAATATTAGCACTCTCATTAATGTTATTATTTCCGGTGTTGTACAAGGAGGGAGACCTAAAAAATATAAGTGTTCTTTAAAACATATATTTATAACAATATTTCCTAATGATATGTAAAAATATTTTAATAATTATTGATAAGTGGCAGACCAAACACAGGAAATTGATAATATAAATCATTTACAATAGCCCTAATTATTGCTTAGTTTGCCACATGTTGTTTACTATTAAACCATTAAATTTGTAATATTGCTATTATTTATTCATTAATAGGGTTTTCCATTTAACCTTTGAATATATAAAAATTAAATATTTATTATATTTAATTTAAATTTTAAATATTGTTAACACTGAATTTACCATACACAACTATACTAAATAAAAAATTCTATATACTAATAAGCATTTGACTTTATTTATCTATACTACACTAGCTACATTGTTCTATAGAACAATAGATATACCTTTTATTACATAACAGGAAGAATAAGAACACAATAATGCATAAAATACATACAGACTCGAATAGAAAACTACAAAAATGTAATTGTTGTTAATGTAAACCGTTAATCAGAGTTAACATACAGCCTAAGGTAACAAATATATATTTTTACAACTCTTGTTCTTACTTGTGAGTAGGTAATACAAATTGTGACTAAATATTTAAAATGTTTACAAAGAACTTACCAATCTTTAAAATTTTATTAAATTGTGACTTTATAACTACTAATGCAAATGATTATGTCACTAACATTTATAAATTTACACAAATTTTTAGTAGGATTGAGTTTAGAAAATCTATAATTTCATATATTGGTGATGGAAGTTATGATTCTATCAAAACAAATAAGAAAATACCAGTAAAAACTTGATAATTTTAAAAGATCACACTATTTTACTACAATATTAGCCTTTTTGCACTCAAGAAGTGACTCATTTACCATATAATTTAATGCTGCAATTACATTTGTCAGCACTACTCACTACAACAGTCACCTATCATATACAGTATTAAATAATAAATACTTATATGTTAACTTGTGTACAAGCATTACAATGTCTCCATTTGCTGGTTTGCTCATATGACAATATAGTCTTGTGTGTTAATGTGCAGTGTTTTTAAATATTTTCTTAGTCAAAATATAAGATAAATAAAAAATATAGCTTTCACAATTATATTGTATAATTTACATGTATATGTTCACCCAAAAGATATTGACTAAACTTTAATTATTACATGTTTATTATATTAATACATATAGAATTAATATAAGGATATTCTAATTATATTTGTACTTCTCACTTATACAAGTTTATTAAAAAGTTGTGCTTACCATTAAAATCAGATCTGTTAACAGGGTCAAACTCTTTACTTTGATGAATTGTTATTTGATCATCATCATCCTCATCAAATGTAAAGAACTGCGCTAGTGATAGACTCTGTGTGCAATGGAGTCCTTTGATTCTAAACCAACTTGGTTGAACTAAAGCTGCACTAGTTAGCAGGAATGCAAACACATTGAAAAAAGCTGCTATTCTATTTAATTCCTTGTCTTTAAAAGATATCTTGATTCCTATAAAATGAAATAAATTTAAGAGCAATTTATTTCTATTTAAAAATATTTACAAACTAAACACTTTTATAACAAATATTACTGAAGGGCAGAAGCATCCTCTGTTGATCTTCTTAAGCTATCCTAATCCACTTATTGTCATATCACTATTCATTGTCATTGAATGAAAATTATTATGTATTGTATAATATAGAAGAATTTTTAACATTGTAATTATTACATAAAATATGTATCAGGAAGGCACATATGGATATTGTAAAATACCCTTTTTCAAAATAACAATAACATTAGTTTGTGTATTTACTTTACTATTTACCTCTATAAATAGATTAGCTATCAGTGCTGGTAACTCTAGGGGAGGTCTTTACTTAAGTGAATTAGTGACGTTTATTTTCAAATTCTTTTGCAGGTCACACCTAATATAATTTAATTACATTTGAATTATTATAGACGATTTCATGTATAATAATTTAAATAAATTGCTTAATGGAATTATTTTATTAATATGAATTGTATTCATGAATTCTTTAGGCACAAATTAAAAATATTTTTGCGCGGAAAAATGATATACCTCTAAACCATGTAAAGCATCCCATGCTGCTGTCGTCACAGAAATTAATAACTTAACTTAACCAGGCAGTATTCATAAATTAATATTTTTAATCTTAAAATATAAAAATGGAACCACTCCACAAGGAACACTTAAATTACTAAAACTAAACAAGTCATTAGTAATCCGTGTTTGTTTGACAATTTGACAGGAAAAAGTATCAATTGGGTGTCATCCACAGAATACATACACTCCTATGGGTGTCATCACATGACTAGTACAGTAGTTTATACATCTTTCTCTTTTAGTTACAAATCAAATCTTATAGTGCATTAAGCTATAGTATGTGTAATAAGTATTTAAATATAATACACGCGAAAAGAATACATCAACAAAAGTAATCAAAAAGCTCAGTTTTTATTTCTTTTACCATTTCTTTTAAAATATTTCTTAGTAGCTTTCATTTCCTTTTATAACGTGTTATATAATAAAGGAAAATAAATAATTGTAATTAATGGAACACGTAATAGCCTTTTTCTTGACTTTTTTTTATTGTTCTTGTTTTATTAATTTTTGTTTCACTAAAGTTACACCGGATTTGGGGACTGGTAATTCAAACCTACAAAATAATTTATGATAAATTAACCTTTTATCTATACAAAACAATACAAGCAACGTAGTAAATTTTATTCAAATGGAAAGAACATTTTTTATCGATGAATTAAAAAAACAATTGTTCTATTTTCTAGTTTATAATTACTTGTCGGAAAACAATTATGCTTTATGATAATTTTATAAAATATTTATTAAATTTCTAAGTAATGCACATTGATTTTGATTTAAGCTTTAAGTGTTAATATTTTTCAGAATTGGCAACACTTCTATCAATCCTACAGCTGCATAAACTACAAAGGAAACATACTGGACAAATCTGGTCTATAATCTGATATATTACAATTATAGCTGTAATTAATATGTATTGTAACAAAAATTTGGGTAGCATAAAAAAAACAAAATACTAGGCGATAGGTTACTTTTTTAACACTTGATTGAACGAACCAGTAATTTTGACTGCTTTTCAATTGATATGCACCATTACATTAATTGTATACGATTTTCAAGAATATTGCAGTAACTTTGTTTACATGAATATATTTATTAAACGTTGATTCTATCTTCACGATGATCATGTTTCTGTTGATTTTGTATCAATTAGCTATATTATACATCGTTACAACGCATGTTAGTTCACTTGTTCACATGGGATAGGTCTAGTTTTAATATAATAGAGAAAGAAAAACAAAATGTAATTATAATCTTCCAGAATGTAGTGTTTTTATAGTTAAAACTGTAAATGTCTGTGACAGTCATTCATAGAAATGATATTCTGGATATATTATGATCAAGCCATATTTTAGAATATAGCTATATAACATAGCACTTTTTGCAATATTTTAATGAATGTTTCTCATGCGTTGCAACAGATGGCGTAACGGATATTAGTGGACCCATCGTTGTTTGAGATTGAAGGAGAAGAGCCATCGGGTGTTGGTATTAGGTAATACAACCAATTGGCCCAGATGATAGATCTACTGGAGGCAAGTATATAGATTTTTTAATTTGAATTATGTAAAAGATGAGTTTGTGTCAGTTTAACTGATGAAACAAGTGACATTAAGAGAGCATAAGAATATATTCAAATTATAAAAATTAAATTGTGTCTGTACTTTGAGTTCGTTTTTAAAATTGCTACAAAAACTCTACACTTTTATTTGAAATTAATAGAATTCTAAAAAAATAGTGATTTAATCACTTTTCTACTCATATTTACATATGTATGTATTTTTAACAAAGACGGTATTACTATTTTTAATACAAGTTCAGACTAATAGTTCTAGTAGATACCAATTGCTTATTATAACATATGGTTTAAAGCGTACCAAGATAGCGATGTTGTACAGTATAGAAAAGTCATAATCGTATCCTTTTCTGATATCTATATTGACAAATTCAGTTTCTGATTCAATATTAATTGGATAATTTACTAAACATCGATCATAAATAGCGAAAGACTGAATAAAAAAAAATTTTTTTGACTAGAAATTTTCATGCTGTCCTTTCGGGTTCAATAATAAACCTAGTTTAATGTTTATTTTATGACTCAGTCGGGATTCAAAATGAAACAACGTTAGCATGTTTCAAAACGCAACATACGAAAAAACTAAATAAATTCTTTTTTATCGGTTATGGGCTAACACTTGATTTCGATTTTGTCTGATGTTAAGTTGCAATGAATCTAAATGATGAAGCGTGTGTGTTCATAATACTTCTGGCTCTCAAATGTATGTCTGTTGGAACAAAACAATGCTGCTATAGCGTCAGATTAATATTAAGGGTAATAGCTACCCAGACGGGTTCGAAAAATCCTGCCATCCATCCAGTATTCTGGTGGCCCGGATCTCACAGGATATTATGCAAAAACTATAGATTGGAATATTAAGGTGAAAAGCGGTTGTTTTTTAATAGTTAAGAAGATTTAATTCTTGGTATGCAGTCCATTACTTATTGTTTACGGTGATTAGTAATAGAGTAAATACAAATTTTATATTTCTATTTACAAACAAGGAATCACAATTTCCACAATCTTGCATTTACTTTTTGTTCTATTTCTATTGATAAATAATAATTAATTTTCGTTAAATCGCTTAAGGAACATAAATCTTGTATACAAATTTATTCGAAACCCAAAGATACCCAGGGTAATTGTTTTCTTCTTACGAAATACTTCGCAGTAGGTAATGAATCACAGCAGTAACGATTATTTAAGTAAATTTATTACAACCCCAGCTTAATGCAAATGTCGTTCACTGAAACGTGATATTAAATGAATAGCCGAAATCTTTGTTACCTTTAAATAAAACATAAACACGAATGTACATTAATTCCGAACAAAATTTTGTATTGTTATATACTATACGGCGGATGCATTAACACCTCCTAGCCAAATTCTCGCAATTTTTGCTGAGTGGCTAAAGATGGGGTTCACCATGATAAACACCTGGAGGTGTTTATCATGGTGAAAAACCTCACCCCTTCTGTTGATTAATTCCGGCCGCTTTCTTCAACTTTTCACTTTAATCTCATCAGTTGTTATCAGTACAGTTCAGAATCGATGGTCCTGCCTGGCGGTAACAGCTCATATTGAATAATAATACCACACACAGCATCACTTCGTTGCGAGTTAACCCGGATTTCGCCACAGTCTGTGAAGCCCGACCGGCCTCTGACCACGATCTTTTTCGTACGTTCTTGTTGTACATAATCCATTTTTCATTACTAGTTATCAGCTTCTTCAAAAATGGTTCGGATTCTTTCTGTAAGCTCATGAGGCACCCAAACATCGAGCTTTTTTGTGTACCCAGCGTTTGTAAATGCGCCAAAATCGTTTTGTGGTCAATTCTCAGTTCTCCAGCTACATCGTAACTACTAATATACCGATCTTGCTCCACTTTTTTAAAAAATGACATCAATTTTGTCCGTAAAAGAGCGACCAGACCGACGTGCATTTTTTAATATCAAAATTTCCGGATTGAAAACGCTTAAACCAAATTTGTGCTATTCTCACAGATACTGCGTTAAGTCCATAAAC
>DWQX01003828.1:0-16561 GCA_018245475.1 Pharmacophagus antenor
TATATATATAAAATAATCAATTATTTCTTTATTCACATATACACACACTATAATCTTGAAAAGAAAACCATAAAAAATGAACCATAAACCCAACGTTAAAAGCTATTAGTGAATTAATGTTTTAAATTTGCATTTTAAGTTAATTATGCAGCGCCATTTATAATTACTTGGCAATTTACTTTCGATTATTCTACTTTAAAGTTAAATAATCACAATGCTTATTAATATATTAGTCTAGATTAAATTAATACTCCTATTGTTAAAATGAAGGTAATGTAAGAAATTTACGAACAGTAGTAGGGGTTACCGCTATGATTGTTTTGTCACTCATTATAAAATGGCGCTGCTTGGTTTTAGGCACACTGTTACGAGTTGTCATACAGTGTTACTTTGGTGGAATAAACACAACATACTAGCTGCGGCGAATTCGATTTACATTCCCACCTGTGGTTTATTTATGCGGTTTTGATCTTATCATAATCGTCTAAATCTACTTTTTTAATCGGTTAGAGGCTAACACTTAACAGCCCGATTGCGGATGATGCTAAGTGACAATGACGCCGTATATCGTGGCGCATGTTCGCCTAGAAAAAATTCTGACTTACATGTATGACTGCAGGAACATAGCAACACTGTTATGGAAAATTGTTATTCAGGGTGGAAAGTAGCCAGGCGGATTAGCAAAAACCATCCAAAACGACGTAGCATGATTGAGAAAGCAACAAAAAAATTAACGTTACATAATATACAAATTATTACTTTTGTTAGCCCCATTTAGAAATCGCAATGTCCGTAGAGCATCTGTGCAATTCACTAATCACCTATCTACGCCCGAGTGCGTTAGTAGGTAACTTCCTAATTTATCGTCACTATCTACCGTCTCAGTGCACGTATAACTTAACCTATTTTTTGTTGTATAAGTAAGTGAATCATTGTAATTTTTTATAACAATAAGTATCTTAAACCAAAAAAAAAGTATTATTTTTTGTGTTAAATAAAATTCTTGTACCGTAAACTATAATAGCTTTGCTATAAATTTACCAAGTGTATTAATGCAGCGTTTCCCTCCACACCCACAGGCGTATGCACCCACCCGATCGAAAGTACTACGATATCAATTAGGGGAACGTAGCGCGTGAAATTGACATTTCCGAACGCATTTCGCTCGGCAACGAATGCCGAAGTGCCGCCGCGGACAACGTCTCGAATTACACGATCAATTCAATTAAAATATCGCATGAAAGGGCCTTTGTCTTTGTCCTGCAGTGGACGTGTTTCAGCTGATATGATGATGATGATATTTCCAAATATCGTTTTAACTCATTAGCAACATCGAATTCCTTATGCGATTTCCATTTTAATTGTTATTGTTTAACTGAGTTTTAATATTTCAAGATTAATAAAGATATTTTGTCGTAAATAATCATTACCGTTAATTAAAACAAAACATTAGTATATTCGTGGTTAGTAGTGGAAATGCAATAGGACTGGATATCCTTCTTTATATTTTGGCGCGTGTAAGGTATGTAATATATATATATATATATATGTGTGTATGTATGTATGTGTATATATATATATATATATCACTAATCCCAGATGGACATATAAAAAAAACGCTGTAAGTTATTAGTGTATTCTTGGTTGGCTGTAAATGGGTTGAGGATTATTCGTAAATAGAATATGTCAGAACTGTCATAATTTATTACTGAGTTAAAATTATGACTTTAATATTTAAAAAACAAAATTCACTAAAAACATCCACGAAATGTTTAAAAAACTGTATTTCAATTTGAGTGGTTGAATAATTTTATTAACTATTAAAATTTCGAATAAGGTATATAAATATATAGTATAGTGAAAGTGAACTAATAGCAGGAATTGAAAAATTAGATTGATTTTAAGGTTTGTTCGCTACTATAACAACTTTTAAAAATGTCTTTGAATATATAAGATTTTATACAGTTTACACTATTATTGTAGTATTTGATTCATAAGTGGATTAAACTAATACGTCATAAATAATCTACATCTCATGTGAAATTTAATAAAACAAATAAATTTAACTTTAACATTAATTAACACAAAATAATAATCAATTCAACACCGTTTAAGTACGAAAGTAAAGCAATAAAACAATTTTAAATTGCTTGCACAACTTCTTTAAAGAAATTATTGGGAAGTCTCAACTTCGAGACGCTTGACAAATAAGATACCTAGTCCTTAGGTGCCCGCTATTTAAACGAAAATAGTGAACCCTTGGGGCTGCTCAGAATAGTACTGATAACACTAGAAAAATTAAAGCCATATTATATAAACAATGGTTCGAAAAATATAAGTGATATTCGAATTTTTATAATCTATTTAATGAAACTTATAAAGATTATAAAAATACAGCATCAGGTAGCGGAATTGCGTTCCGTTCCAATTTTATATTAAGGACATCTGCGTCGAGTAAATCTAGAGGAACCTGTTTAGGTGATTCCGGATAAGTTACTGGCTTATTAAGGAGCGAGGCTTTTTTGATATTTCATTTTTATTAGTCATACAATAAAGTAAATAAAAATGTTACAAACGCAACTTGCTTTGTATGGCGTAACCGTATGAAAAGATATCTAAAAAAAGCAGGTGTAGATTTACGCTTTCATTTACGTAATATTGAGAGCGAAGTCTCAGTTAGTAGTAGAACGGTGTCGAGTGTGTGAACGATAGTAAAGCTTAACCAGTTACTTATTACAATAATAATATGCAAACAAATCATGGTAGTTGAAAAAGTGCCATAGTAGTTATTCATCATCTTCGGACTTTTTATCAAATCGTCTTTTGAAATTGATTGATATTATATCAAGTGTTAGCAAACTAGCGAAAAAATTGAAAAATCTAGAAAAAAAATCAAAACGACAACACACCAGAAAGTAGAAAAGAACTAGGTAATAATGTTTAAATTAGCAAATGAAATTACTGTTTAAGTCCATTCTAAATCAATCGGAACTAGCTATGATAACTTGAATAGAAATACATATACAAAGATACGCGTGTGGGTCTTAAATGTAACATTATTTTTTGCAGAGTTAAAAACCGATTCATATGACTGGTAGATAATGCTTATTAGCAATAACTGAAATCTTTTAGCTAATAATGAAATTTATTAATAAAAATTAAATACGTTAATGAATTAATTAAATATTTTAGTATATTTTAAATAGTTTTGTAACAAACTTTACTTGAGAGGAGTTTCACAACAAATTGTTTTAATCTTAGCATAGCGTTCCTCTGTTGACTGGTTTGAAGGCGTCCTCATTGCTTATTCATGAGGTAAGTATGGACACTGACACCGGTATTGCAGTGTTGTTGTTGTATACAGTTTGCGACAATAACATTTGTTCTTGGAGTTCTGTAGCAAATAGAAAAACAATCGAACGAAGTCGCAGCTTTTCTCGATAAATTATTTTCTACTTAAAAGAAAAAAATCGGAGCGTTCATAAATAAGAAATTTTTCCAGAGTTTCAACACGTGCTGTGAACGATGCAAAATCAATTTTATTCCTCATCATTAGGGTGGACATTTTATTCAAATTCACTGCCTTCTTCGTCTTTAAAAAATGTTTATAAATAATAATTTAACCATTTTAAACATAATTACCTGTATTAAATTAAATCATTTATAAAAATCAATTTTATATAGGTATAAATAAAATATGACATGGAAAAATTATGCAAGATGACAAAAGTCCTTATATTTTTGTACAGAAAAAAAAATCGTTGAACGATTTTTTCATTCAATCACGTTATATCGCAGTAAACTCGCGCTAACATTTTGATAATTGATTATTCTCGAATCACTTTTCCTCTTTCAGGCCTCGCATGATAAATGGACGAAGAATAAACTGCGCATAAATATTTTGGTGGCATAAGAAAACCTTCGGTTCTAAAAAAATGTTCACTTTTTAGGGTACCGTATGAAAAGGGAGACGAACCGAACCCTATTACTAAGCCACTTCCATCTGTGTTTCGTACTGTCTTACTGCCTCTCCATCCGATTGTCAGTGGTCTCTACCTCATGAACATTAATAAGTAGATAGTTGATTATCACAAGTAGTCCAATTACTGCCGCTAAAGCTATAAATAACACAAAAATTAAATAATACCTTATCAATCGTTTTATCCTCCAAGCATTATAAGTAGACACATTATTTCACTAAAAGCCTCTGATCTTTATATTGTAAAAACAGTCGTACGGAACCCTACGTATTGTAAGATCGACTAGACAAAATAACATCAATTTTACTTATTGCCATTAAGTAAACATTTGACCTTCTTCTCACATATGATACTAAATTAATTACACCTTCTATACACTCGTTAAATACATAACACACCTGTGAATATGAATATGAATATGGTGAAATGTCATCGGCGCTTTATCATAACGAAGTTCGGTTGTCGTAAACATATATTTTATGAATACACTGCAGGAGCCGGTGTGGGTAAGTGTTTCTACGCAGGCGTTCTTTTAAATTATACCATTTTACTAGTGGAGGTTCTTTTAGGGTAACCATTGTTTCGATATGACCGGGATCTGGTCCGAATTCTGGACCGCATGCGTACAAGTTTGGATGGTGGTATGGTTTACGTAGCTACCACTCTAAATGTCAATCTGTTCTGGCAGTAATCCAAATGGGTGCCAGAATATTTTACCTTCGTTTCGCCATTCTCGGCTTCTTTAACCCCAATTAGGGTAATAGTAATAATAATAACATAATAATCAATTTATTTCAAACCACAGATCCATAACGGTATGTGTTAGTAAAAGTAAAATGACCAAATACCATGTTGATAATGTCAGTTCTTAGTTAAAAACTAAAATTATTTTTTGTAAATAAAATTAAGGTTGTGTGGAAGAGACTGCTTACAGCAGTAAGACCGTCTTTTGCACTACTAATATATTCTTTCACTACGCTCTATTTGTAACAGTTACTTTGTTTTTATTTTGTTTAATATGTATTTTATTTTAAAGACTATTCTATTCTATTAAACAATTATAATGGTCACACCGTCGTAAGAATCTCTAACTTTTAATATAAAAAAAATATTAACAAAAAATAAAAAAGCAAGTGATTGAATATAATACCTTCTGTATTACGTTTGAAATGTTAAAAAATTCAATTATCGATGAAAGAGAAATTTATATTCGACTAAATGTAGCAATTCAAAGTTAAGATTCGCTGGAAGACGAAATCCGATGTAGCGAGATCTGATTAAGGAGCTCATTCTTCGCAACTGAAAAATGCTATGTTTGCGAATGTAATGAATAAATTATATCTATTACACCAATAACTCTGTTCTACAATTCTGTCTTATTTTTATTTATTTAGACTTCCAGTTCAAATTGTGTTTTAGAATAAATCAAGCGGGATTAATACTTTTTGCAATTTCTGGTAGTCCATAGAGGCAGTATTATGGTCGAAGACTTGGCTGCGACTTTACTTGATGTTGTGACAATGTGGCAATAGGTGAAGTATATTCGCCTAGAATACTCTAAATCACACATGTATGACTACCGGAACCCAGAAATGTTGTTATGGAGGAAGATTAACGCTGAGGGTGGGAACTAGTCAGGCGGCTACGAAAAGCCTTACCCCCAATCAGACTTCACCACTCGTTTGGCACTGGGTCAAACCCGGTACCTCCGCGGTACTATGAAAGTGGGTCAACCACTGCGCTATGGAGTTAGTCAAAGATGTACATTGTATAATACCCAATTAAAATTTAAAAAACCTATGTATTAAAAGGTGATGCAAAAATTTTCGAATCCTTTCTTACGAAAAGTGGTAACAAAGTTTTTATTTACGCTGATGATACAATTTAGTACAGTGAAACTTAATATACAGTGTTTTTTTTATAGTTATTTATAGTTGAAGCATATGGTTAAATCGTATATAATATTTTTTATAATTTTTATGGACATGAAAAATATTCATAGTTATCATAAAGTTATATACGCTATTGGTCCACTGAGGTATTTGTAGT
The DNA here is from genome assembly GCA_018245475.1 of Pharmacophagus antenor. NCBI lineage: Eukaryota > Metazoa > Arthropoda > Insecta > Lepidoptera > Papilionidae > Pharmacophagus > Pharmacophagus antenor. The sequence goes on from DWQX01003828.1 coordinate 6,030, forward strand.
ATAATAAAACTTCCGACTTACGAAACACGAATTTATTCTCACTACTCTAGTATGATATATCTACTTAACAGGTGTATAAATTTACACACACAACTATGTACAATATATCGGTCTTTAATAACCCAAACTACTCGTAAGTATAGCTACCTATCTTGGGATCACAGTGTGGAAAATGTTCCGGAGATCTATTTAATATAAAAGTTTGCGTTATCTTTATTTATGATTTATGAATTAGTTATTAACGAAATACAGCACATGCACCATATTAATGATTTTTAACTGGCTCATTGGTGTAATGGTAATAAACCATGCCTCTTACACTAGGGGTCATAGCTTCGATTTCCGCTCAGAATACACACTTAAGTGATATATATATATTTGTGTTTGCTCTGCGTTTGGTTGTTTATTTATATTTAGGTATTTATTTAAAAATACTATAGGTGATGTTTAGCTACATATCTTGGGATCGGAGTACTATATGTGAAATATCCCAGATATTCATTTATTTATTATTATGATATTTAAATTTTAAACGAATAATTTTTACCACTGAGTGATTACTGGTTGAAATAAATTTGACTGCCTCCGTGGTGCAGTGGTTTACCCGCTTGCCTTGTAACGCGGAGGTCCTGAGTTCGATTTCCGTGCTACAGGGTATTTGAGTTTGGACGGTGGTAGGGTTTTTTTCAACCCACCTGGCTAACTACCACTATCTATATCAGTCTGTCGCTATAAAAGCGTGGTTGTATCCCGGCAGTCATACATATGGTAGCCAGAAGTATTCTGGGAGAACACGCTTCGTCATCTACGTCCTGATTGTCACTTAACGTCAGGTGAAATCGAGGCCGTGTTAGCCTATAAGCGATAAAAAAGGTGAAAATAAAGATACGTGACGACAGCACACGGCAGGAATTTGTCAAGCTTAACCTATCGACGAAAATATATAGAAAGCTTTACTCGTTTGTAGAGCTAAAAAAATTGCGAACATATATAACTTAACACCATTGAAATTTATGCAGTCATACAAGTGTAGTACGGTAATGAAAATTTTACGTGTAATTAATTCTGCTTTAAATTCATTTATCGGAGAAGCCCAAACGAAATTTCGCTGAACCTATTACTTTTAATATTAGCCCATAACTGATAAATGAATACACATCAAAGTTTTCTCTGTTTATTATAAATTTACGAAAAATATATAATGTAAATTAATAAGAAAAGTAAACATATTTATAAAAAAATATTATTTCAGCACTCATATTTATGATGGCTTTGTTATTTTATAAGATCATTCAGTTTTCACCAAAATTTAAATTAATTTTTTACAAAACTTGATATACGGCTACCTAAGTTACGACTTGGTACTTAAGAAGGTTGAACTAAATGAGAATTTTTATTAGAACCAAAGTCTTCTGTATTAAATTACTTATTTACGTTCTTAATTGTGTCGATCATTAAAAATGAAATTAATAGAGGTGAATTATGAAGGTCTTCTTTTATAACCTGATACAGTCTGAGTAGTTTAAAAATATATTGAAAACGAATATTGAAATTTGAGGTTATTTAAAGTTTTTTAATATCTGTGATAATTTAATTATAGAATTGATGAATCGTTTTTAATATTTTTAGATGGGATATTTTGGGTGTCATTATTAATTATAATATAATACATATTGTAGAAAGTATCTGAAGGATAAAGGATGAGACTAGACTATGTAACAGAGTTTCAGCTTATGGAATATAGAAATCATTAAATTACGTGTTAAAGATGCATTTTCTCTAACTATAGCATATCCTGACTTACATACGCGTTTCTTTGTTACTGATAATCTGTGTGTGTTTGTAAGTGGCTTTTTTATGTCTTGACAAATTGTTAATATTTTATAGGATATTCTTGATTTTATCTTTCGGCATTACATATATATAGGTTGATATTTTTTTTGTTGTGCACATGGCTCTAGCTAGTGTCAATTCACCTGAAACTCAGTGTAGCTGGCAGAACATTTATACACGTGTTAATCTCGTTTGTACTTTAAGATTTTTGTTTTGAATACTTTTGTTAATTCTACTGTGTACAAAGAATTAATAACTAAATGAATATAAGTAAATAAATAAAAAAAGTTATTATTTATGAAGTCTTCGAAAGATGTGTGTTATCAAACGACGAAAAATATATTAGTTATAAAATCTTTTATGTACGTTTTTTAGCGTACTCAAATCGTAGCTGTATCTAATTTTGATAATTTGTTTTTGAACATTTGGTTAAATATTGCGGTAGTGCACTGTTCTTGACATTTTTATAAAATTTGTTTGCCATTTCACGATAAATATATTTATTATATCAACGGAGGTGGAAATTATTAATCCGATGTGTGTGTAAATATTTTAGTTCCTTTTTTAAGTATAACTTCTATACGTGATAATACTTTTTTTTTGTGGGAAAGAATCTATATGGAGCATAAATTAAAATGCAGAAATAGAATTGTTTGTAAATGTAAATATCTGTGGTTAATTTTTAAAATCTATTTATTCAAGCATTACTCTGCGGAGTTCAATGATTGGATAAAACAAAAAAATTAATTAAGTTTCGACGTCGGACTTTTGAAGCAGGCACACCTGAGGATGCCACATGCAGCGGCGAAACGCGTGGAGATTGTTTTCGTCGTAGTACTTGCGATTAAACAAAGCGGAAATTGAAAAATTAATTTTGGTATTATTAATTTTTTTTTTCAAAATCGTTTCATATTTTAATTTTTGTCGCGAGTCGTGTACTTAATGCAGTATTGAAATGGAACAATTTAATGTTGTATTAAATAAGAAGGAAAAGGTTAAAGTGAAAGAGGAATGAAAATTTTTATGCGTTAAACTCCAAGCCTTCACAAGTGGATATTTTTCAGATTGAAACCGGTACGTTTTCTAAACGTTGCGGTCGAGTTGGATGGTTCCGTAATGAATTACGCTTTGCTACCCAAAATAAAAAAAAGTAAACGCACATCAGTGGTACAATTTAGTTTAGTTTCACATTATCATGCCTCTGCGGCAGTGGTTAACCATTTGTAACTCGGGGATCCTGGGTTCAATATCAGGATCACAGGAGTAGTGGTGTCTGGATGGTACTAGGGTTTTTAGATCATGTCAACAGCGGTGCTGTGTTCCGATGCTTATACACGTGGAAGCCTGAGTTTTCTGATAGAGCATATTTTACCATCTACGGCTCCAGAAAAAAAAACCAAGACTAGATTGCTTTTTTAATTAAAAACCAATAAGTGTTTTATTAAATCGAGGTTACCAGAAAATAAGTGAAAAATTGGTATTGATTTGTATACCTTAATTAAAAAGCGTATAGCTCTTATATGATCAACACATGGATTATTCCCACAACACACGGATCGTGGTATTTTTTTATCAGTTATGTCCTAACGCTTGGCCTTGATTTCACCCGATGTTAAGTGAGAATGAAGCCGTTGATGATGAAGTGTGTTCTGCCCAGAATACATTTAGCTTTCATATGTATGACTGCCAGAACACAGCAATACTGTTATGGCGGCAGATTGACATTGTGGGTGGTAGCTAGCCAGGCTGGTTCTATAAGCCTTGTACCATCCAGACTGCACCACTTGTGTGGCCCATGAATTGAATCCAGGACCTCCGCGTTAAAAGGCAAGCGGGTAAAACACTGCGCCACGGAGGCAGTCGTAACGCTGCCCGTACGCGCGGTCCTAAAACACTTTCGCGCCAAAAAAAATATAATACGATATTAAAAAGAGCAAAATAACAAGTATTGTTGAAATAACAAAAAAAAAATTCAATAATTATTTTATCGCCAATGGTCTAAGCTAGATCACAATTTGATCCGATGTGATGAAGCGTACTCGCTCAGAATACTTCTGGCTCTCACATGTATGACTGGCGCAACACAGCAACGCCGTTATGGCGACTGATTGGCGTTGAAGGCCGGGCAGCTTCTTATAAACCCTATCAAAATTCAGACTTCACTACTCGTGTGACCCATGGAACGAATCGAGGACCTCCGTTTTACAAGACAAGCTGTAAATCATTGCGCCGATTAATGTTTATGAATAACATTTTATATGACTATAATCATTTATACAAATACCTATTAGAGCCTATAATGCATAGAGAGTCATAAATGACCTACTTGTTAAACGGTTACCCTACTTCTGAACACAAAGTTGTTACCTCCGGACCCTCGGAAAGTTACAAAAGCTTGTTTAAGTATGCCTTTTACATAAACAAAATAATGAAAGTTAGGGCATAATGTAAATAAAAGTATTATGAATAGTAAGTCATTGTCCAGTAAAAAAGTGATAGTTTTATACACAGGTAATTAATAAAAATTTAATACAACGTTACAGAAATTTAATAGTTATTTTATTTGTAATTTAACGAATAAACCAAAAAAATTTTTTAATTTTGTTTTTAAACGATAAGGTGGTACTAAATGTGGCGCCTTTGTTTTTATATAGCGCTTATGACTTCATGTAGAATTAATAAATATCGGTTCATAAGTTGGTTGTTTTTTAACGAACTTCAATTAAAATCGTCAATTTGATTACTTAAAAACATACTTTAACTATTTTATTACCTTTTTTCGTAGCATCTCTATCCGGAGTATATCCAGGTAGGTTCTTCGAAAAGATTCCCATTTTTCTTATAACAGGAATACGTGGAATCCATTATTAAGATAAAATCTGATGGTCAATTGAACCCTAGTGTCAGGGTTTCCCGAATATCCACGTGGAACACAACCGCGACGGCTGACAATTCACATGTAACAAATCTAAATAAAATTCTTTGTTAATTTTCGCTTCATTTAATCGTAAATATTTCGACTAAACTTGGCATCTTCAAATGTCATGCGTTTGACAGCATGACAATGTTCGTTCCACGTGAAGATTGTTATTACCATAGATATGTAGTTTAGTAATATTTACGATAAAAAAAAGCGGTAATTAATATATTTTTTTATTTGGTCATGTAGTTCGAGAAAGTAATGCTTGGGTCAATAATAATGATATAGAAGCAAATTATCAAAATGTATTTAGTGTAAAATATTAAATACTATAACTCATACATTTAGAGAACAAACAAATCCTACACAATTTAGACGGTGTAACCGCATAAAGGAACCGACATTTCTGACTGTTAAATTAGCTTACAATTAATTGCTTGAAACATCCCCAAATGTCGTACTTAGGGATAATTAAGATACCTCCATTTGGCCTAATCCATTTACGCGCAAACTTAATTATAAAGGTGTAGTGTGGACCACGCTTTAAATAAATCAACTTTGTAAGTAATTATTTGTATACATCTTTGAATTGTACACTCGCGCTATAACTGAATATTGTTAACATAATTTATTTTGCTTCAAAACATAACCAGAAGTATTATACATAACGACATACTGTAAGGTATCGAAATTCATAATCATAATTTCCTTTAAATTTAATATGTGGTTTGGGCACTGTCTATTATCGAGTAAGTGAGAATTGGATTCAGGGGTAGTTGGCTCAAGTTGGCGCATAAATCTATGTTCCAATTTTCTTATTTTTAAATAATCACCGTCCGCTCAATTCTTTGTGTGTGGTAGTTTTTCTTATTTAATATTATTAATTTATTAATTTCCCTCTAGCATATGTCATCGAGTTAATTGACTGGGAGAATAAAAAGTTTCATTGAAATTTGAACCCTACCTTTGCATCCTCAAGGGATTGAATTTGAAAAATTCTTTAATTAATGGATACCTACACATTACAAAGAACACTCTCCTAATTTCATGGCACTATTACTAGTGGTTTAGGATGTGCTTTCATATATAATAAATAAATAAATAAACATCTGGGACATTTCACACATAGTACTCTGATCCCAAGATAGGTAGCTAAGCAGAACCAGTAGTATGGGTTCATCAAAGACCGATAGACATATATATATATATATATTTATTTTAATAACCAGACACAGAACAAACAAAATGTTTTTCCTGAGGGGGAATCGAATCCGCGACTCCTGGCGTAAGACGCAGAGTTACTACCAGAGTTATGACAACAAATTAATTTTGCATTGTCTGTAATGAATTAGAATGATCTTGTTATAGTAGATTAAAAATTATATTACTGTGTAAGATCATGCCTCGTATAATTTACATTTCGTGCTTATAATAAATATGAAAATGCGCATGGCGTCACAATGAAATGTTACAAGTACGTACGCTAGAACGTTACGAGAAATATAGAAAAGCGTGATGTATTTATAGAGATTTTTATGAAATAAAATTAATTTTGTTTAATTTACGACAGAAGTGATGTAATACAATTTAAAAAGCGGTTGTTCAAGTTGCTATGTTTCACGGTAATTTCACATGATTTTAAGTATTCAATGAAGAAGAAGAAACATGTTAACATAGAACGATGTTGCTTTTGTTTGTGTGACTATCGCTATACAATGCTGTTAGGGTCATAGAATGACATTATATTATAAAGTACCCGGGCAAACTCAAAAAACTTTACCACCATACAAACTACTTACGTGGCTCTGAAATCGAAGCCGGAATGTCTTCACACCACAGTTAAGCATTACAGTCCTTATGCTAGAAGACAAAAATAAATCGTACATTTTTCTCCAAATTATTATATATAACTAATTGATCCTAGCGTCACCTTGTGGAACTCCATGATATACGAAAAAAAAAACAAAATTATTTGCGATGAAAAAAAGAGTAGAAATTAGTAAAAGTTTTTTATTTTTTAATTGTTACAGCACAATCTATTTTATATAGATATTGATAAAAACAGTAATTGTTATATATTGAGAGCGAATTTATTAAATAAGTAGAGAGGAACGGCTAATAAGTTAACGTTGAATCAATGCACGATAATACTTTAGTACGGGAGCATCCAAGATTTTAAATGAAATTTCCCGCGTCGGATGCGCTGCACGCGACGCAAAGCCCGCTGTGATGTAATTAAATTATGACAGAGTGCTCCCTACACACGCCGTAAAACGTTTGTGTTCACGGAGAGCGCTAGAGAAACAATTTTCATCTTCATAAGTACCTTCTAGAAAGAGACAAGCATATCGGCTTTCATCGTTCATGCTCGATTATGTAGTGATCATAGTACGTAGAGAGTTTTTATTTACCTTCATGTCGTCTGTTTCGATATTCCTGGATATTGATTAAATAATATTAAAGTAGTCACTACAACTACTATACTCATATCATTTTAAAATGTATTAATGTTTTAATTATAATATTGGGTGATAAATAGCTTTAATACACCGTAATATCGGAATTATTATGGCGCCGCTTGTGTCGCATTGAAAATTTCATGAACTAATTTTGCTCATGTAAAATTAATTTTATCGCGTAACTTCTCGCAGTAGTACTACTAAATAGAATTCTGCAATTCCGGAATCATGTTGATATCTACATATACGTTTAGGGCTATTATTCCAAAGTTGCTCTACCTACTCCGATCACAGGTTATGTACCAGAATTGTTGAATCTGAAACAATTGTACAAGTTTCTCCTTTGCTAGCCATTTTAATGAACTTAGTTACGATAGTGGGTACCACTAAAAAGGGGAAAAGAGACAATAGCAAATTTAACGAGTTGGAGATTGGAATCCAATTTTTCATTTGTAGCGTTGGGTCAAGCGTTCGGTACCACTCGAAGTGTGTCAAACGTTGGTTCTTCCAATGTTGGTGCCAATAAATTCACAATTCAATCGGTTGTCTTTTTCTATGGAGAATTTATAGCTACGCTATTGTTATATATACTATTACAAAAAATCTTTAATCAGATTTTAAGGTATGATTTTAAAGTGTTGGATTATAGCTAATTATAGAAAAAAGTGACCTTTTTTTCTATAATTAGCGATGGTCAAACACTTGGCCTCAATATCACACTATGGCTTTCACATGATAACCGGAATACAATCAAGTGGGTTCGAAAAACCCTTACTACGATTCAGACTATTATCCATGTAGCTTCGGAGTCGAATTCGGGATCTTCGTGTTAATAAGCAAGAGGTCAACCACTGCGCTACTTTAGTACAATATTTTATCAATTCAGAATAATCGGATTTGTTAGTTATAGTTGTTTTACATAAATAGCATAAATTAAAAATTTAATAACTTAAATATGAATTTATTTTAATCGAGACAAAATAATAAGTGTTTGATGAGAATGAAGGAGAAAAAAACTACAATAAGCTTTATTAGATCAGCGATACCGCCGTACAGGCAAGGTATATTTAGACTGCCAATGTATATTTAGACACAATTACTTTCCCCGCAAAGTCATTAGCCTGTCTCTCTTTGTTAACAAAATGTAGATGAATGACCGGAGAATTCCTTGGTCTATTTCAAGAACAGACGCATTAATGCCGAGCGTCGTAAATAGACAAATAGAATAACTTCATAAAGGATCATCTTTGTAAATTTATTTCACTATATTTTTTTTTGCGTGTGAACAGACATTGTCTTTTGAATTGTCGGATTTTGATGAGATTTTGTTCAATAATATACATTCAACGAATTGAAAGTGGTTAGTTTTCATTGTGTATTTTTGATTATTATTTTTTTGTGAGACACAGTAAATCTCAAAGCTAGCACTGTTTATTTAAATTTTTTAAACAGTTTAGCGTTGCTGCTAGCACTAATTTTGATATTTGGGTTAATGGGTAATACATGTGAAATCGATGGGGCATTAAGGGAATGAAACTCAGATTCACGTAAATTGGTTGGACTTTTTGACTTTTAATAAAGATAAATAGCCAAGTGTAAATCGGACTCGCAATGCAAAGGTTTCCGTATAATATAAATAGAGTCTGCAAACAAGGCAGATAAAATGTTATAAAAGCTATTAACTCATTATAGCCTCTCACGTACTTGATAAGTCAAATAAATTCCATTGACACTCAATAGATATTCCTGATTTTAGTAAATAATTTACTTATCTATATATTTTAAAGTTTTTGGTTATATCATTACATTTTATTATCTGTTGCTATAGTGGCAGTAGAAATACATAATCTGTGAAAATTTCAACTTTCTACCTTTAATGGTTCATTAGATCAGAAGGACAGGTACAAACGGATGGAGGAGTCTCAGTAATAGGATTCCGGTTGTCACTCTATGAATACGGAACCCTAGAAAGGCAATAATCTTTTTTCCGCTGGCAATGTACTTAATTCCGTTTCTATCGATTAACAGTCTAAATGAAAAACGTTTGCGCTTTTCTCGACGTTGTCAGTGAATAAAGGAAGTAAATTTAAAACGTGATTAGTGACTAGAGTCAGCTTTCTTATCTGGTGTATTTTCTTAGGAAAGTTATAAACGAGACTCGTTGTATTGTCATTTTTTATACTTTATATAAAACATTGGCAGTCACGCGCCTGCTTTTCTGAGGGTACTATTTACTTTTATTATTATGTTTGTATTAAAATAAATCCCAATCTAGTATATAAATCGATCCAGTTAATTAGAATTTCTATTGAAATGTTGTCAATTTTTTTCTAATAAGAAGACTTTATAAAATAAAAATAATTTTACGTTGTTGTTGCCAATGTCAAGTCTAATTTTAAACTTTGAATATCGAGCGGCTGTTCTCGAGGCTGTGATAATTGCAAATGGCCAGTTGTTAATAATAAATGTCCTCGTGTTTTATATAAAATTTTACAATTTCCATATATTTTTTATTTACTTTTCACCCAGGTCTGATTCTCAAGATTCTTTACTCTGTAATTGGTTAGTTTTCCAACAATCCTATTGTTTCTCATTTCTTTTGTTGTGTGGACCAACTAACGCCTTTTATTTCCAGCACTGTCTTTTATTTAACACCGGCTTTCACATGCATGATTGCCGGAAGCTAAGGCAAAGCTACGCTATTACAGTGGCAATTTGACATGTTTTTCAGATCAGTACAGGTTGACAGGACAGGACACAGGAGGTACAGGTTCAACAAATGATACCATCACTCAGACTCCACTATTTATAGGGCATCGGATACATCAAATCCTCCATGGACTTAAGCAGGTTCTCCTTGTTAATAAGCAATGGTCTTCGGAACCAGTCTAAATACAATAATGGCGGTGGTGATTAGCCAAAAATTTCTCGGCACTTATCTTCAGGAGAGCTTATAAGAAATTATTAAAGCTAATGTCATAAACCCTTTGTCGCAGCTATAAGGTTGATAGCTAGCAAAGCGCATTCGAAGAAACCTTACCATGATGGTAAAGTTTTTACAGTCCTCATGTGGCGTCGGAATCAACGAAGTGACCTCTGTTTTACAAGGAAAGCGATAAACCACTATTTACGGCAGTATCTATCAAGGTCAAGCGTGGGCCCCACTAGGAGGCAATTCTGTCATTTCGGAGGGGGGGGGGGTACCGGCAAAAAAAAAAAGGTAATATAATTCATTACATTTTTTGGTTTTTTTTTTTTTTTAATAAAAATGTTAACATTTTTTTTGATCTTAGGGCGTCGGTGGTGATGACACGAAATAG
>DWQX01003829.1:0-16561 GCA_018245475.1 Pharmacophagus antenor
GAATTAATGTAGTAAATTAAAAAAAAAGGCGAAAATCAGTAAAAAACCATACACGGTAAAGTTAATTTCGAACTTAAGTAGCTTCAAAATATAGATAAAAAATAATGTTATGGTTTTAATGCTTTATTGTATTTTTTTAGTTTATGCATCAATTCAAAAATATTACATCATATCGTCATATATATTGCAGTTTTCGAAACCCTTTGCTGCAACACCTAACTATCAAATATGTATTATTAGATTCATTGATTTACGTTTTTCGTTAAAATAAACAATTTGCTAAAACAATTTTGGGCTTTGGCCGATTAAAATATAATAATAAGTGTAATGTACTTTTTTGCCGTTAGTATAAAAAGGAATACAATTTTTATTTTAAATAATCATTAATATTTATTTTACCTTAAATATACTTCATATGCTAGTATTACTAACTAAATTGTAAAATTAATAAAATCTATCTATTGAATTAAAAAAATATAACACAAAACTATAACAAAATGTAATAAAACTAAATTTCTATTCAAACTCATTTCAAGTTTATACTAGTCGACAATAGATGGCGCGACTGCTTACATCGCAGTATGGTTGTGTTATCCAAGATTGTATGAGTAGGTTGAAGTGATAAATTTTATTTAACTTTGCGCAGAGGCAATATCGTAACCAATGAGGTTAATCCGAGGTGCGATTATTGCTAGTTGAAAACTTTACCAATACCCCGCCTTGTGGTCGTGAAATACCGACCGCTATGGCAATTTTTGAACGGCTGTTATGGCCATATTTAACACTATAATGAAATCTGTTTCAGTAAGTCGCACAATGCGATATAAGTAGACAACTCTGACATCATTCTTAGTGAATTGGTACTATCATTTAAGAATGATAATATATATTTGTCAGGAACGGAATACATTTTTATTATTATATTTTATCCATAACGTTTTATTTGATATAGAAAAATTAGCAAAAAATTTTATTGAAATTAAATGTGATATTTTCGATACAAAAATTAATTATAATTCTTTTTTAACTTCTTGCCATGTAATATGTTAGTATTTGTGAAATTGTGCTTTGTATTTTTCTCGTCTTAAAAAGAGGGTAGTACACATTGACAAAAGACGGAACATTTGTCGCAAAACAAATTGGGGAACTGAGTGATTCTAGGCACGAACACGTAAGAACCTTTTCACTGTCTGAATAAAAAAGTATAAGACATAGATTTAGCAGAAGTGTATTAAAAACCTTAACGCCTTTTAAAAAATATTTCTTTTAAGATTAGATTATTAAACTTTTTAAGACGGGGACCGTAATGTAATGAAATCGCATTAATAATTTTGGAATTCTCTTAATAAAAACATTATAAGAATTAATATTTTTTAGAGATTATTTATTTAGATTCTAGATTGGTTTGGAAAACGAAAAACGATGTAATAATAACTATGAAGCAGTAGATATGGATGCTGACAATGTAAAATTAATTAGATCTAACTTGACAACATTCGAAAACATTTTTCGGAAATAAAAATTAGGAATTTTTCGTCAATTTTATCATCTTCATATCAGTTCGAAGTTAATAAATTTCCTAGCTTTAATATTTTTAAGAATATTCTGGATCACATTTTTTTATCTAAGATCAGTTTCCCGTTTCGCCGCTAGGGGCGCTAGGGTTGGATGAAAAACGACGCTAGTGAAATTAAGTCTCACGGGTGAAAAATGGTTTCTATCGTGGACAGTCACTAAACGCCGGTCCCCTGGCTATTATAGTATGTAAAGTGACGTAGGGGGTGACCTTTAACTTGGACCGTTTACGGATAAGTTGTGAGTTTTACTTACTCGACGGTTCACCGAGACGTGGACAAACAGTGATTCTTATTAGTGGTTGATGTACTATGTTGATTTCGTATAAATTGGTGCGTAACTACAATTTAGCTTGGTGTTAAGCGTTCATTTGGAATGGAGTTTTAGCCTACATTAGTTTACATTTATTTATAAATTGTCATTTAAATTTGTAAGGTATTTTTTTACTCTTTCACAATTTTGTGAAAATGACATCCCTATAATTACCGAAGAAATGTAAAGGGAATATAATGTTATATGTCAATGATATTATATATTAAATGCGATAAGATTAAATATAATGTAGCATTGCTTTTATTAATTTTTGCACGAAGAATTGCTATTTCAAATATTACGTAAAATTGTCCCTTTGTCAACTATGTCCTTTTAAACCAAAACCGTACAAATTATTTACAGATTATAGTTTACTAGCTAGAGATAACCAGTGATTAGTGGAGCAACGAAGTTGGCACTTGAGAGGGTCATTTCCGCGTACGGTAACAAAGATTTTTATAATTTCTTCATTAAAAATTTGTCCTTTTCCGACATGGAATTCTCACGTCAATTGATTCAAAAAATATCCTATTTATCCTTATCTTTAAGCTTAAAAATTTTAATACTTGAAATTATTTCAATAATATTAAGAACTGTTTTATTATCAGACAATACAGATGCAAGTATATCGTATTGCACTATTATTTCTGGGAAAAATACGTACATTACTAATCACGCAAAGTTTATTTGTTGATTTGATATCTGGAGGTATATGTGCGATTGATAAAAAACCAAAAAAATAGGTTGTATATTTTTGTATTGTGTAATAAACGAAAATTTACAACGCGGCTCTTATTTATATAATTATGCAGATATTGTATCAATATGGAAAGTTATGGGTGCAACCGGTACATAAGTAATTTTCAATTTGGTAGATAAATTAGTATCGTTTTGGACTGTATATAATATTGTTTTAAAGGTTATTTAAAAAAAACTGTAAAATGATTAACTTTTTATCGGTTTTAGTTATGGTAGGTGTAGCAGAATGTGGTGCAGAAAAGGTATATTTTTTTATATCCGTTATTGCCGTTACTCCAAATACCAGCACTTAAGGGACTTTATAACCACTGATTTTTGTATGGTGTATGCGAATCTTTTATCAATTTTGGATATTGATATATTTTTCGATTTTAACAACTAATGTTTAATAACATTATGGTGAAGGTCGCCGGAAGCCACAAGATGCGGGGAGCACAGGGCGGATCGGTGAGAACTTTGGGGGAGGCTTATGTCTAACAGAGAGCGTCTATGGGCAAATGAAGATGATGGTGTTTAATAATATCACATTTACAGTTTTACAGTTTATGAGTTATATAAGATGCGTTATTTTATGAACTTTTCCAATAAAGTAATGCATTCTTTATGGTATACAATAACCATAAACACAACAAGTAATTCAAACAATTGTTTCAGCTCATTCTTGTCCTAGACTCGGATCTCGGTGCGTTTATGTCCGAAAAAGCGGCGCTTTGTCAAATTGAGTCTGGAGCTGATCCGTCGTTATTGAATAGACTATTGCCGTGGTAGGTTGAAGAGAGCGAAACAAATGGCAAATTTTTGATCTACTTAATACGAGAAATGAAATTTGAAGGCGAGAATGGTCGATTAAATGTAGATTAATTTATGGTACTCTTTCATAAAACACTGAAGTCGCAAAACGTCAATGAAATAGGAAGCTTATTATCGGAGTGTAATAAAGAAATCGGGAATAATATTTATCTATTACTGATAATCAAAAAGTGAAAATAATACATTGATAGTATTTTCGCTTCTTCAAAACATCTATCACCATTCTAATGTCTTAACAATTATCTCATTGTTATTAATAGATTTTACCGTTGTAAATGAAAACATCTTGAATTTTATAATATAGTTAGAAAAATTCCTTAAAATTGACACCGAACTTACCTAGCAAAACATTCCTAATTTTTTTTTAATTGTATTAAGAATAAATCACTACACATTTTCGTTCGAAAATCTGGAGAAAAAAAATTTTACGATTGCAGATTAAACAAAACGGGCATTCGATATTTTGTAACGTTACACTCTCGATTGTATCTATAGCAATTTGCGGATAATATATGACTTAATTCAGACCGCTATGGGATGACGCTGAAGGACCTTTTGACATTTATCGCCATTCTACCGAAGATCTAAATCATAGGCGTTTGTATCTTTTTTTTTTCATTTGTCGCTAATTTGTCTTATGTCACAGCTCATATATCTTTATTCTGACATTAACTGCGTAAACAATAGAAAAACTTTATTACTTTTTCTGAGTAAAGTAAACATTTATTTTGACATGAACACTAAGTTTATAATTTATTGATACTAATACTTGCATGTAATAAAAAAAATATTTAAGACTTATTGTAATTTTATGTGATTTTTTTTTATTAAGAAAATTATTCTTTGCCAAATTAAGAAAAATTTACAATTCATAACGAATTAACAACAATTTTGAATCTATTTTAGAACAGCATTGATGGGAGTGTCTTCCTTTATTCTTCCTTATTGATAATAATTTTAGATTTTCATCATTTTGTTAAACATTCCATTAATATTTTGAGACCAAATTCCAAGTCATTTTTTTTTTCTACACAACCAAATTCGAACAATGTAAAAATTCGAATTTATTAGCAATTTCAAAATCCGAGGATCATTCGACGCCATTTCAAAGTAGTGTTATAGCAATAACTTAAATTAATAATTGTAAATAATAAAAAAACGAAACACGCGATTAAGCTATAAAAATGCTACCGTTTTTTGACACTAGCCCTCCTTCCTAGAACATATAAAGGACGAAACGATTTGTTTATATCACATTAACAAGAAGAGAGCCTTAATAAAGTAATAAAGAGCCGCGGGCGGACTGCTTGGGGCTATAATTTCGCTATTAATATTCAATTTTACTCCAAAACTTTGTTGCCACTTCAAAGAAAAATCTTAGATGTGGATCTATAAAGAAGTATCTGCTTACGTCTCTTCCTAGTAAGCATTTGAAGGGTTGGCAAGAAATTACAGATGTGTGTGTGACTTGTGTCCGTGTGGCGCGTGTACGTATAATGGTTTTAACACGTGTTTCGAAACTTGTTTTGTTTGCTAACACTACGCTTAGCTATTGTTGACGCTTTTATAATTTTACGAATAAATTAATACTATCAATGAATTATTTTAGACTAAAATAGGTTATCCTATATTTTTATTTTTCCAATATGTACGAAAGAGAGGATATTTAACATTTTACGCGTTTGGATTTGGTGTTGTAGCTCTTTAATTTCTATATCGAATTTTATACATTATTATTTTTAGCAACAACTAAAAAGTTCAGTTCAGGGTTTGTATTTAATGTCCTAATGGCAGGTTTTATTAAATATTATTATATGTAAAAATGTGTATGTATTTTTTGCACAAAGTATCTATTTTTAATCTCGACCATCGATTTTTTCATCTTTAGTTTTTTTTTTGGTACATTATTTATTTTTATGTTAATCGCTTACATTAAAAAAATTTACAGAATTTAATAAAATCATATTTTAGGATTAATTACTTTATTTACTTAATGCTCACCGAAACGGTCGGGCACCTGGTAATACTTTTATATAATAAGTATCTGTGCGACACTACCACGCAAGCACGAAATTCCGGCACACTCCATTTAAGCAATATAGTGCACTAAAATTAATAAATCGTACTTGCTTAACACGACCATAAAGTTAAAAAAATTAAAATCACGTTATGTATTAATATCGTATATCTTGTTCGAGCTTGCCTTACTAGTACGTACACCTCTGATAAGGGATTTTTGTTTTTTTTTTTTATTTTTTTATTTGCGTATGTCGATATTACTTACATCAATTTAACTGTCATTACCATTTACACCATCATCAGAAAACTTACTTCGTAATTACATGTTACAATGAAAATTTCGCTTATAATCATTGCTTCTGTTCTAACGAACAATCTTCCATATCGGAAAACTTCACCCCCGTGCCGGCCAGGTACCGACACCTGTCCGCTGTCCGTCGCTGCCCCGGCGAGCGACCGCGCCCCGCGCAGATTTACGATGTAAAATGCTGCGCCCGCGCACCACAGTAACGCGCTGACAAAACCGGCGCCTGCGCATAGGAATATGGTAGTTTAACGTAGATATAACTAATATATTTACAAATTTTAAAGTCATTTTTATTACTCAACGAACAAATTGTCAATTAGACGATTATATAGGTTTTTTTTTTTTTGGTTTTATTATCTGACAAAATTGAACACTGACAATATTTTTTGTTCAACGCGATGACTGAATCCGTTTTAAAATAATTTTGAAAGGAAACCAATTGGTGGATGTGTATATGATTGATTATGCCTGTGTTGATTTATTATGAAATTGCATTTTTCAATTTAATTCGAAGAACAAATCTAGTCGCTTAAATTTATATTGTTATCTTATAATATATATAGAGGCACGTTTTAAGTTGATGCAATTAAAAAATATCGGCATTTAATGTAAAATAATCTCTAAACATTAGGTATAGAAATGTAGAAAGTCAGATTTATTACCATATCATATTTATTTTACAAACTTGAATAAAATATCTTAGTACCTATATTAACGTTCATTTAAAATTGTTTCAAATGTACTGTGACTTTGACTGCCGTTCGGTGCTTTATATACCAGATATAAACAGGGTCAATATATTTATACACTCATAATCATTTAAGCTTAGGTGTGTATGACTATACAAACTATATTTAGATTATTAATGAAAATAATCTTCAGACTATTCTATAAAGTCATGTCCACATTATTCTTTCTTTTTGAGAGAACTATGGTGCGGACGAATCCCCCAGTAGTCTTCCTTTGTTTAAACCTCCAACTACGTAATGCGTAATAAAAAAAAACCTCCGCTTATTCATATCCTCACATAATTTTGACATTTTATTGCTCGGACCTATGAGAACGGTAGCCTTGAATTGCGGTAATGGCTTTTGATAGATATAAAATCTATAATTCTTACATATTTCTTTATTGTTTTGTTTCTCGGAAAGTTTTTAGCTTGTTCAGCTAAACCTTATCGCAATTTAAATAAATATAGTCCGTGTTTGAGTTTGCCCACGATAGAAACGTTTGCTTTTAATACTGTTATTTATGTTCATATGAAATCAAGTTTAACGATGGACAGACTATTTGATTGATTTCGATAAGAGTGAACTAAAAAAAAAACGATGTTAAATATTTAAATAATGTCGATTAGTATTTACTAATGCCCTTCCATAAGCGGCTTTTATAAGCTTGTTGTCACAATTTCCAATTTAAATCTTCAATTAACCGAACCATTCCATTTGTATAACGCCAAGCTAAAAATTTAGTGTTGATAATTTAAATTAATGATTAATGTTAATTTTAAAATCAGAACTCAAAATAAACATAAATTTATTCAAATAAGACTGATTACATAGCATATTTCGACATAATCTATGGACCATATTTCGCTGTCCCTTCACCGCTTTTGAATATATCTCGATATAGTTCCGAATAGTTTATTTTGTCGTCATTATAGTGAATTTTCCACGAGTGCTTCTACAAGTCGTTACTCCTTTGTAATTTCGCGATATAAATAATTTAAGAAAAAAAAAGTCAACCCTAAAACGCTGCAACAAATTAAAAAAGGAGCGGGCGCGATAACAAATGGCCCCGCGACACCGCTCGCAGGCGGCCGATGATAAATTGTCGGCGAAATTAAAACGAAAGCGATAATGGCGACACTATCTAGCACCTTATTTACGAGCCTCGTACTTCCTGACTTGCTTCATGATGCGCAAAGGCAGTGGCAGTACTCCCATACGAGCCCGAACGTTCAAAACAGCTCTATTAAGCAATTTAGTGCGCTAAAATTAATACATCATAATTGCTATAAGATAACACGGCTATAAATATAAAGAAAATGGTAAAATCACGACATGTATTAATATTTTTTTATGTAGATGCGTATATACGTGCTTACGCTTACTCTGTAGGCACGTCCCGGAGCTGCAATGATTCTTAGTCTATTAAAGCCGTCTCTCTTGCTGGAGACCTTATGTAGTTACTACCGTAGGTCTTATATCTGACGCCACCGATGAGCAAAGGTTTTTATTCGAAGTAATTATGTGGCTTTGCTCCTACGTAATGGTTAATTTGTTACTGTTTTATAGCGTCTGTAGCCTTGGAAATTACTGGGGTAATGAGTATGCCCATTTTTATAGTAAAACAATTGAGAAGGAATACAGTGTTATGTAAACATTTTAGCTCGTGCTTATTGGTTGAGGACTGACGTGTAACTAGTCATTAGGTAAACATCCTGCTATCTTTTGATCCCCTTTTTTTCTCTGCTTTCATGGTGCACAGGTTTCACTTTTTAACACGGTCATCCCGTTTTCGATTCGAAGGATTATAAGTAGCGGAGTCTAGGTAGTGGAAGGGTTTTCGAACTTTCTGGTTATCTGCCACCCTAAGTGTCGACCTGCCGTCATAAAAGCGTTGCTTTGTTCCCGCAGTCATACAAGTGAGATCATCTATGATTTCATTGTCACTTAACATCATGTTAAATTGAGGTTATTATAGTATATAATTAGCCCATTATCGTTAAAATAAATTTAAAAATGGATCACATGCATAAAGAATATAAAATATAAAGATAAGATATACATAAAGTAATTATGAATAACTATTCAATCTTTCAAATGTACGAGGATTTCTTTCATAACTCGTAATGAATATTGAAGAAGTTAATTACGCGTTTCTTTTTGTAATGCTCACGGTGTTCATTTTATTAGCATTTCCATTTGGTTCGCGACTAAAAGAATCTCTTCGGTGCACTTAAAGAATTGTGGAACGACGCCCCGGGGCCTCCTAGACGCCGATGTAGTGAAAATTTCACGAGATTTATTTGAATAAATTATTTCCATCTACCTGCAGTGAAGGGTTGTTAACCGGATTTATGGTTTTTTATTGCTACTCAAGATTACGACCGAGCATTCGGTTTAGTTTTTTCTTCATGTTGCAAACATCAATGTTAATTATATCTTGAGGTATATATAATGGGAACTAATTGTTTCTATAGTGCTCTTTCTGCTAGATATCTGATAAGCTTTTAAAGAAACATTGACTTGTTTTTATATAGTTTGCGATATTGACTCCACAGATTTTAGCCATGATTTCTTAAAAAAAAGTAAACGTTGTTCCGGTCATCAGTTTATCTAATATATAGTTACTATATTTACCAAAAGATCTTATATCGACGTTTAGACTCGTTAATTAAAAATACTTTCTTATGTAATATTTGTTTCAGCAATATTAGAGTTAGTTTGATTCTTGTTCTTGAATATTACAGTAGAGCTTTAAGTAAGAATAAGGAATTATTAATATATTGTATAATACATTAACTAATAATTTAATTATAAATTCCCTTGTCACCCTACGAAAAGTTCTGTTTTTTATACATTAATGTAGTTAACTAATGCACATCCGTTACGTTGAACCCGCGAAAAAATGTCTTTTAAATAAAACAATAAAATTTATCTACGATTACTGTGAATGCTTCATATGACATCATCGCAATTGTCACAAAGAGAAACCAACAACAATGGGCGAAAGAGACGTTTTAACAGGAAATAGTTTATATTCTCAAATCAGTCGCTAGATTGGCGTCGACTTTTGATTTGTCATTTTATATTCGACTCTATGTCATAGGACAAAAGTATAAATTTTCACTACTATTTTATAAATAATATAAAAAAGGAGAAATCTAATAAGAGCTTTAGCACGAAAGATATTTGTTCGAATTTCGAATATTCGGTGAAAGGTCATAAGACTATATGGAACGGTAGTGGCTATTGGTCATTTCGAATTTGTAATTCTGCGCGCGAAACTTTGATAGATCGACGATGGCCGCGCCGAGCTGCGTTCCGTTTGACGCTCGTTTGACCAGAAAAATCGGCGGACGTGGTCTCTTACGTTTGTATTATATCTATTATATCTAAAGAAGTAGAAATTTCTTGAGCTTACTTTATGGAATTTCGATATATTGTTAGAACCTGAAAACCGAAACAATTTTTTAAAAAATATTTATTTATATGTTATCCATCACATTATTTTGTTACTTAAAATGGTAAAAGAACGTTGAAAATTATATTCTTTCAAGTACTTGCGATTTATTGTATTTTAATTGCCAGTGCTTATATTTCTAAAACACAACACATGCATTTAAAGTTGTCATTTTGATTTTCATATTATTTCTAACTCGTACTGTTTTCGAATTCAAAAGAAAGGGACGGAACATCTCGTATCGGGTACCCTGTGTGGACGCGGTCGTGCGTACTTCGTATTAATGGAATCGGGACATGTAACAGACAGCGTGAAAGCAAACTCAACTTGTACTGATGTATTGATATTCTATATCGATTATATGACAGCGTACTAATAAAGAATAAAAGAAAAAAATAAGACTGCTTAGATAATAAACGATAAATCAT
This sequence comes from Pharmacophagus antenor, assembly GCA_018245475.1. Lineage (NCBI taxonomy): Eukaryota > Metazoa > Arthropoda > Insecta > Lepidoptera > Papilionidae > Pharmacophagus > Pharmacophagus antenor. Next base: position 10,399 of record DWQX01003829.1, read on the forward strand.
TTAGGGATCTTTTGATCTGTGTAAATAAAAAATAAATAAATAAGCGTAAGATTTTATGTAGTTCACGTAATGTAAGAAAGAAAGAATGAGTTTATTCTGTTCCAAATTTGCAAAAATTGGTTCCAAAGTTGTGTTAAAAAAATCTTGTTTTCGGTATACCCCCTGTTAAAAAGTAATATTATGAAATATTTTGAAAGGTAACAACTAGTCCTACATATGTACTGATATTTTATTCTGTATTTGGACCCCTTATTTCTACTTCAGAACAGCAGTGGGTTCATTGATTTGTTTTGGTTTATAAGGTGTTTTAGCCCATATTTTTTTATGGTTATGGGCTAACACTTAACTGATGTTCAGTGACAATGAGGTCGTTGATAGCTAAGCATCTTTGCCTAGAACTCTTCTGGCTCTCGCATGTATGACTGCTGAAATACAGCAATGCTTCTATGGTAGAGGATTGACGTTGAGGGTTAGTAGCTAGCGAAGCGAGTTTGAATCCAGACTCCACTACTCCTTAGGCCTGGAAATCGAACCTGGGACCTCCGCATTACCAGGCAGGCGGGTAAACCACTGCGCCACGAAGGCAATCATGACACATGTACGCTGTAGATCATGAAACTTGTTGTTATGTCATTTTACCTTCGCCGTAGATTTAAGGCGAAATTTCAATTATAATTTATTAATTTTAGTAATAGTAAGCGGGGCTTTTCGGCTTGTGTGATAGTACCGCATTGACTGTGACTAATCCCAAGCCGATGAGCGAAATGTATAAACAATTTAACTGCCATTTCATTCTTATGGATTGACATGTCTCCAAATTTCATATACACAATTTGTGTTTGCAGATTGTGCGTAGCTAGAATCGTGGTTAACCTTGATCAGGAATTTGATATTTCATGAGTATTATCAAGCAAAAGTTCTATCCATTTTTTCCGAATCTATTTACTCTATAATTCTCTGTAAAAGGTGGATTTATTTTACAAAACTAACAATTTGAATCTTGTGTTATAACGATTAGTTATTCAATGTACATTTCCAATATCAATATACTTACAAACTGCTCCATTCATTCCACAGCTAGCCGTCACACTCCGAAGGAGGATATCAAACGGAATCTGTCAACGCCTTACGAAGTAATGTCAAAGCACCTAATTCGACTGTGATGGTTTTCCGTTAGGGTTGCCGCATTTGATTTATTATAAATTAAAAAAAGAATATTACATGTTATAAAATTGATTCCTTTTCTCAAAATAGATTACAAAAGTTAACTAAAGTGACTTACGAATAATATTGATTACACTGTTATTTTAGTTTATCATTTAATAACATGTTCAGCAGAAGATCCCAATCTGATGAATCCAACCCAATCTGACCTTTTAAATAACATTTTATTATTCTGTAACAAATTGTCGTAGGTATAATTAATAATTTTAAAGCTAGTATAAATGTGGAAACTACAATCATTTGTGTCATCAACAACATTGACTTAGACAATATTTTCATCAGCTTGTAACCCTGCATACCATCCAGATTTCCCGATGGATACACTTTGTGGACGAAAAAGAATATATATTTTTGACATGGGTGTGAGAGGGACATGTATACCTCCACGGGCGCGATTCAGATGATTGGTGTACGTGCGGTCGACCGCGCCTCTACGTGACTTTTGAGCGCGACTTTGACGTCGGAGCGTGCGCGGACAGGGTAATTTTGATACTTGGAAAAAAAAAACTGGTCACTCGTTAATTAACGGTGACAGTGAAACCCGCTGCTTTACTTTACATTGACATTTTTTCTTCGTTTACTTTCCGATTGCTCTCTTAACACTATACACGTGCATTTTAAAGTTTTTCTGTTTTATAGTTCGAGATGACAATTCTAAACTGTTTAACCAGCCTATTGAATGCTATTGAAAATTTATTGCTTTAAAATTGCTTCGTTAACCCATACAAATAACTGGACATAAAAACTTAAAAGTAGATAACTAACTTTAAGCATTTTTTATCTGATTTGTTATATCTCTTTGACAATTTTTTTTATCACAAATAATATCAAATGAGATGTATTCAAGCAAAAGTTTACATCTTTCTTTCACTCGATCCAATTGCAACCGACACATTAAATGTTTGACATAGTTTGGCAGCCTCTTACCATACTAATATGCAGTAAACAAATGAAAAATATTAACCGTAAATATTTAAAAATTATTTAATAATAACAAATGTTATTCATATTTCATTCTAGTACTGTTTGCTTATCGTATTTTACAGAATATACTAGATCTCCCATTTAACTATCAAAACTATTAAAGCGCCATTTTGAATTGGTAGGCGTTGTACATGAGAATGAGCGCGTACCTGGACTACCGTCTATTTGGTCGGCAGTCTCTCCTTCCATTCATTGTTTTACTGCCGGTTAACTGTCTAGTGGTACTGCGACTTGCTAACCATAGATAGCTAAGGCGAACAAATATTACTGTGATAAAAATACTGATGCAATGAAATAATAACATGACATAAAAAATATGCATGTACAAATGAACAGATTAAGCTTCCTATTATTCGTACACAATTTAAAATAAAGTATAAAAAACTTCGTGGATATTGATTATTTAATAATCGATATAGTTAAAATGGCTGAATAGATTTTATACCGTTATCTTCGAGGACGAAACATTTATATAATGTCTTAACTGTAGTAATCTCTGTCGCAATAAATGTGACAGCGTAATTGAATTTGTACAGATATTTATTTTTCCCTATTAATGCTATAATAAAGATTTTCAAGTAAAAGTTGTAGAAATCTGATTTTTTTTTTGTTCAATTTAAAAAGAATTTAAATAGTAACGCTGCACGTAATAGTAATTCATTGCTCATTCCGTTCTCTAATTTTAATAGCGATTTTTATTCAATTGTCGTTTCCATTAGGTCTAAACGTTGTCCACCATAATGCACAAGTCATGTCTTCGCGGAGAATTTTTTTTTCCATTCTTTTTTTTAACTTTCGAGTCACCCACAAGATTGCTCCCGTTACGATCAGCTGTGGGGTGCGAAGTAGGTAGAGAAATATATCAGATGTGGCTTTATATTTTTTTTTCTTACATATTGAGGACTTTTGTGTAAAAAGGATATATCAGTCCATAGGACAAAAATATATTCTGTTTGAAACATAAACAGTAGATGAATAAACGATAAGAACATGATTAGTAAAAATAGTATTATAGGTAGAAAAAATACATACAATAATCTCTGTTAACATTAGGTTTATCCATTATTGTATAACAGTTTCAGAATAATTCCAGAAACAATAAATAACTAATTATCGCATAATCTTGTTCTGTTATAAAAAAATAAAGATTCTTTAGTTTCCAGACACACAGAAAAAGCTCTTAGAAGAATTAACATTTATAAGTTTTTGACTGATTTTAAGTGTTGTTATGTGATGGAATTATTTTCCCTGTCTAAATTTAAATTGCTCTAAGTTAAAATTAACTGAAGCGTTTAGTTGTGGGACGGCAGAATTTTGCCGGCTGTCAGCACGTCATTGACAAGCATATTTTTTTATTGGCATAAAGAATAGAATGTATTATTTCATACTATTTATTATTACGTTACGTTATGTTACTGCCAAGAAAATATAAAAGAGATTAAATGGTTTTTGAAAATATTGTCCTATATATATTTATACATATATGTATATACTTAAACGTATCTCGTTTGCATTTTCAGTTCAGATTTTTTTAACAAGTATCGCCAATTTGAAATTGAGTAAAATAAAATGTATAACGGAAAATAAAAAGTAGAACCTTAAGCTAATCGAGGCGTGAGACGGCGCCATGCAAATTTGTAAGGAGAGAACGAATTAGATAAAAGCTTAAGGGAGAAAAAAAATGTATGCAAAACGTTTCTTTTGGAATAGTGTTATGCATTAATACACGGAGATTTTAAGGCTACTATCTATACAAAAAATTAACTCTTAACAGAAAAGTAATATAATACCTATATAAGTAATTTCAATAATTAAAACCAACCATAGAGTATCAGTGAAGCTAAACAAGTGGCATTTCTTAGGAGACGCCCGCATCTAGCTTTAAATTGCCATTGTGATGATGATGTAACCATCACTTTCTATGAATTTGTTCGAGATTTTCCTACAATGTATAAATAATACATTTTGTTGATTTAAAATCATTATCCAAATTTCAGAATTATGTTCCTTATTTGATATTTTTAAGTATTAGTTAAAGCTACGAAGACTTTATATGTTGATTTACTGGCAACAGAAATAGGCATTACGTTTAGATTCCTATCGGTGGTGTAATAGTAGTAGTAACCCTGCATCGTATACCAGGATTCGCAGGTTCGATCCCTGTTTTGGAAAAAATATTAATGTTATGAATGTTTCCATTTGTTCTGTGTCTGCTTGCTGATGTATATTTCAGTATTTATTTAACAATATCTTTGTATGTATAACAGACTATGATAGACCATATTACAGGTGCTGCTTGGCTACCTATGTTGGGATCGGATACTGTGTGTGAAAAATGTTCCGGACGTTTTGTTTACTATATAATTTATACTTAAATAAAATTATATTCCATAATTGATTATTTTTAATTAAAGATTAAGAAACCTATAGATGTTCATATAACTTTTGGCGATAGAATTAAGCATTGCTTTTAAATTCTTATCATGAATTCCTAATCGGTTTTATTGCATAACGTCGTCCAAAATACACCTTGTTTTAGAAGACAGCACGTTTCTCAATAGGGCCAATTGAAAAATTACCCACGTTATTAGGTTTCGAAGCGACTCGAAAAAAATTCACTTACGCCCTTATTATTGACGAGCTGGAGGAAAAGAAAAATGCAACATGGTCGTCGGAGCGAGAAAAGTTTACCGTATACTTTAAAAAGAAGGCAGAGTATGTACTCGGTGTGATGCTATTCGGACCCTTATACCGAGAAGAAGAAATGTTATTGTTCCGTGATATTTTTGCATTTCTTAAGCGGAGTTGCATTAAGGTTTAACCTTTGCAGTCAAGGGGAAATGTTAATATAATAAACCTTTTTTTTTAACCTGTTAGCTACAATTTAGAGGAATTTATGCATACTATTTATTCACTGTATTTTGTTTTACTAGCTAATATTTAATGTAGTAAAAATATTTCTATATAAGTTGAATTAAATACTATCTCTGTATATTTTTGATTATAAATTACATAAAATATTAGATACATTCTTTTCCAATTATATTAAAATAGCAGAAATTTTGTTCAGAATATTTTCTAAATCCAAATTTATAGATACTGTGACTTAACGGAACGCACTATTTGCACGCAACAACATTCGACCAAAAACCTTAGTATGGTTGAGTCTGAAATTTATTTTAACGTTTATCTTTATATTAAAAAAAAAGATATAGTAGGATTTATGAATGCATCAATTTGTCACGGCCTCGAAAGGTGAATCACGAAAAAATGTGGTTAAACCTAGTATTAATAAAGAATGTTCAGATATTGAATGTAGCTTTACTATGGAGTAAGTCAATCGCGTACGCTCACTAATATATCAGCAGCGGGGATAGCTCCATAAGGCGGCGTTGGGGTTTCTTCTCTTCGTGCATCGAATACCTGATCAGACGCTTCAACCCCGAAACTCATATCCGTCACAACTCGCCTTCTTACGTCTGCCGGAACTGGCCTAACGCATTAATAGCGTATCATTTCCTATTAAACATTAAAATGGCGTTTTCTTTACGGTTATTACTCCTAATAAAGTCGACGAACAATAAAGACGTAAAATTTTATCGTAATAAAATTGCCGTTTAACATAGAATGGGTGTTTTAATAATATATTAAACTCTACAGTGTGTGATTAAATTTCTTAACAGTTGTCATTTTAATTTGTATATTTTTTTGTTTTTGAGACGAACAAAAATCAACGATTACATTTTGCCAATGTAAATATAGGATTTCCAGCCACTTAGTTCACTTTTCCATAAAATTAGTTCATTTTGTATGGTGGATTGTAAGTGAAAGCTTTTGATTGTTTGGGATTTTTAGAAAGTTTAACCAGATATACTTTTTTTTTTGACAATGCAGCCATTCATAGATCAGTTACTGTACAGGAATATTTAATTAACCAAGGGATTTCTTATAAATT
>DWQX01003830.1:0-16556 GCA_018245475.1 Pharmacophagus antenor
TGTGTGTATGTGTGTGTATAATGAAAATATATTATATAGTATAATATTCTATGTTATTTATAGTTTAATATTACCAGCATACTTGGCGCAGTGATTTATCATTCGCATGTCCCAGCTAAGAATCCGGAAACCACAAGATTAGTAGAGGATAGATGGTGTTAAAATGCTGTTTCAGCATTCATGCATATCAGAACTAGATTATTCTAGGTACGCTTCAACATTTTTTTTCGATTTATGAGCTAATATTCTCTATTCAAACAGATAATAATTGATAATGAGCCAGTAGATGATGACGTGTTTTGGCTCAGAATACTTCTGGCTCTCAAATCTCTCATCTACGGCCTCATCACTTAACATCACGTGTCAACTAGTAGCAAAATAAGTAATAACAAAATAATCAGTAGCGGTGTCACCGTAAAAACAGAAAAGCCCAGTTGCCATAAAAATATTAATTGAAACTGAGTTTAAAAACTTGATTGCTACATGTGATTAAGACATCGAAGACGAAAATGGTAAGGAAAGCTGCTGAAGCGTGGACATCGACGATGCGACTCCTTAAGCTCATAGTCCCTCTGAGAGCGATGGAAAGAGCTATGCTCGGCATTTCTTTAGTGGCTAAACTCTGAAATTAAGTAATTCGCCAGAAAACCAAGATAACCGATATGGACTTCCGAATAGGCAAACTAAAGTTGATTAGGGCTGATCACTCTAACTTAATATTCAATTGAATTAAATTACTAATATTGAAAATTTAGATTCGATTCGAACGAATGTAAAAACTTATAACATTGTTAAATATTTAATATAATCAAATTTAACAGAAATTTCGTAATTGTAAAAACGTTTTACATAAAGAAAATATCGTGGATTCATTATGTCGATACCGCTTCAGCGACAGTACTAGCGATTGGACGGAAGTGCAATATTGGATACCGAGTTCACGTCAATGGAATAGAACACGGAAATCTGCCATTCACTCGCAGTGAGGCTGGAATAACAAACGTCTAGATGTGCTCAAATTCATTTTACGAGTACAATGAGCTTTCAAACGTAATTCGTAATCTGGCTTTCAGGGCAAGCTCGAGCGCGTATATACGTCTATATAAAGCAATATCTATACATAATTTCTATTTTTTTTTATCTTTATGATAGTTATTAAACTAGTTATGATTTATAAATTCTAACGCGCTATATGCTTTAACGGGTGTGGCGAGCTTTTAATCTTGCAGGGAAATGCCGCCAAGTAATGAATTCGTGGACAGTGTTTGAGAACACAATGTTATCAACAATAAGCTCATGATTAACCTCAATTGACACAAGATGTTAAGTGACATTGAGGCCGTAGACGGTGAAGCCGGATCTCGCAATACTCTCCCGCATGAACAGCCGGAACATATCAACGCTGTTATGGCGGTAAGCGCTGAGGGTGTCAGCTAGCCAGGCGAGTTCAAAGAAATTGTAAGGAGATTGTAAGGTTTATTCAGACATTCTGTTTCTATATATAATAGTTTATTTTTTTTTTGTACCTTTATTACTTTTAAGCGACACGTTCTTCTGCCAATAACTTTATTTCGGTTGTTGACAAAAGAAGTTCCCGGGTTCTCCTCTGCATTGCGTTCAAACAAATCACGAGATTCGTGTCTGCCATCCGACGCAAGCTCACTAAATGGACCATGACGGCTTCACTCTCAGAACCACACAACCATATACCCTATTATTCGCCTTTTGCAACAGGCCGGGTTTACCTTTGTCCTATTCATTAGTCCGAGAATACAGAACAGTCTCGGACTTGCCCAGCTCAATCTCAAATCACGCAATGAATACTTCTTAGCACAAACAACGATTTATTATTTCTCACGCAACCGAAACAGCAGAGGGCGTATGAAATTCGCTATGCATATGCGTCAAGCGATATGTTGATTGACAACCGTCAATTTCCTTTATGGAGTTACGAGTCGAGCGGGGGGGCGGGGGACATTAATCGCTTTATATCGCTTCTTTTAGTCACAGTAATAAAAGGTGTTACGGTATACAGCGACCAATGGAGTGTACACGAAGCGATATATTATGAAATCCAATAATACGAGTACCGTAACTAATTGTACTGTTATGGAAACGAATTGACTTAAGGGCGATGCTTAGCCAGGAGGCTTCGGTAGCTACCATCTTGATTGCTTGGCGCATTTGTTTACCGCTTGCTTAGTAACGTGGAGGTCCTGAGTCCTCCGATGGCATATAGCAATCGAATCTGGATAATGGTAGGGTTTTTACACACCCGCCGTCAGTCAAACATGTGAAGGCAAGAGTATTTGGGGCAAACACACTTCACCGTCTGTGCCCCACAGATGGCGAAGTGTGTTTGTGACTAAATTCATTATGACATTGATGTCACTGATACAAAAAAGGCGAACTCCACAATTTTTTTTGGGCTTAAAAAGAACGGGGCGTAACTTAGTTAAAAAGAAAACGATTTATGAATGCACAGGAGAATATTAAATGATATTTCTCATGATACAGGCTAACCTACTTCGAGTATAAACAGCAATTATTTAATTAGTTATTCTGGCATTATTATTACTGTATTATACTAGTTATTCTCGTAGTATTAGAACCGAATAAAAAAGAAATTAGTATGACCACGGTAACATAGATGGCGCTAAAACCGGTTCTGCGTTTATTACCTCAACTAACTTATCGAATAATTATATTTTTGTAATTGTAATTGAAAATTTGAATCCATAAAATGAACTATCAATTTTAATCATAAATCTAATTAAAAATAATATAAGATGTGTAGAAAATTATTTATCTGTGTCATGTTTAATGGCGGAAATGAATTGACAGGAGGCGCGTGACAATAATGTTGTCGACTTACCTTCGACGTATAATCGAAAGTTGTAAGCCTCAGTTCTTTGCCTTATACTATATTACGTTAGGAAAAGGAATATTAAAGTGTAATATACGATTTGAATGTACTTGTAGTCATGTTTTATTTATAACTTTAGTAGTACTGACGAAATCAATACCGTTTTTTATCGGCGATGATCTAGCACTTGACCTCAATATCACAAGATGTTAAGTGAAAATAAGGCCGCATTGAGAACACGCTTCTCAATCTAAGGCCCATAACCCGTCTGGATAGTTACACTCTCTCAATATCTACCTGTCACCATGACAGCGTCACTGTGTTCCGGCAGTGAAACGTGTAATGGCCAGAGTATCCTGGGGACGCTTAGTTATCGGCCTGAATGTCACTTAACATCTAGTGAAATTAAAAGTGTAGTCATCTTATTACCAATAAACAAACGGTATTCATTTCGCCATTAATTTTAAAGATATAAATGAGACCTTTGACAACTACGAGAGAGCAATCAACAAAAGTATAAAGCTGGGCTTGATAGCTTACAGAAAATTACGTAGTCTTCTCCTCGCCCATTCCACGGTCCGGAGACCAAAGTCTACTATCAACGGGTCTAACCCATCGCAGCAGACGGTGCTGAAACGTGGTGTAAGTCACTCAGCGAGCTATGGAGAGAACTATGCTCGGAGTTTTTGTGAAGGATTAATTCAGCAACAAAATATTCCGAAAGAGAACTAAAGTAGGCGACATAGCTTACCGGATAAGCAAACTGAAATGACAAAAAGCTGGCCATATCACCCGAAGAACCGATAACCGTTGCGGTACACGAGCTCTCGAGTGGAGACAAACGTATAGCATGCCCTCGGACTAAGTGAAGCGACGATCTGCTGAGGGTGGCAGAAACTGGAAGAGGGTGGCCGAAGATCGAGCTCAGCGGCGAGCACTTGGAGAGGCCTATGTCCAGCAGTGGACTGATATAGGCTGATGATGATGAAAGCCTAACTGTAGCTACATTCAAATCATACGTTACACTCTAAAATTATTTGTCCCGTGTTGAAAAAATACGCATCAAAACGGGACCAAAACAGATGTACAAGTCAAAATTCAAAATAGAAATACTTGCGTACGCGAAACTGGACGGAACAAAAGCCAAGTTGATCTATAAAGCCAATAGGGCCTCAATTCTCGGTACGCTATCGCAAATAACTCATTGTGGAGTTAGTCATCTATTTATAAAACTTGACAATGGCCAATAAAGGCTGATGGTGCAAGCACGTTTCATATTTGCGGTATAACACGCTCACCTCAAATACTTTAACGCAAATTACAGTTGTCTTTTATTCGGTGCATTGTTACACAGGCGTTTATTGTAGAGGTTTTGTTTTTGTTCTTTCCTCTAAACAAACATCTGTTGTTTGTAATCTGATAAACATGTATCACGTTGGTCTCTTTTCAACAAAAATAGATTCTTTTTATTTAGCGTTAGTACTTAAACACATGCGTAGGTATAGCATACGTAACACAAAAATATCTAGATTTAATGCTGCTACTAAAAATGTGTACTTCTGTCTAGTTGGAAATTTTAAGACTTACCTTTTGGCAACGTTTCTCATAACGGCCCGTTATTGTTGGCAGTGTTTTACATTACTGCCCGTTATTGAATTTTCTTATAAAATCATTGCCAGAAAAAAAGACGAAACACTTATTTCATCTATATTCTCCCTTCGGTCTTACTTGAATTTATCTTAGAGTTATTAAATCAGGTATAAGAAGGTTGTTCTCGGTTTGTGGCGTATTTCTTCGTTGCTTTTTCTTTCATTGACCACACAACTTTTTACTGAGAGGTCTGGTCTTGATGGTTCAGTGTTATTGTTTCGGTTGCAAATGGGGTCAGCCGCTTGCTTTGCAAAACGGAAGTTAAGTGTTCATTTTGAAAGCGTGATTGGCCTACGTGGCGCAGGTCTATCACTTTCCTTGTAACACGGAAACCTTAGGTTCTATTTCGAGGTCACATGAGTATTGGAGTCTGCATGCGTTGGGTTGGAATGACTAGCGACTATATATATACATATACATAACAGCATCGCTGTGTTCCGGCACTCATACGTGTGAGAGCCAGATGTATACTGGGCGAACATGCTTCACCATCGCCTAATTGTCACTTAACATCAGATGATATCAAGACCAAGTGTTAGCCTATAACCGATAAAAAAAGATCTCTTTAAACCTGCTTGGCTGGCTTTCTCACTTAACGGCAATCTGCCGTCTTTACAGTTTTTCCCGTGTTCCACCTGTCAAACACGCACGCTTAACGGTTTACAGCATTATTGTCATTTAACACTATTTCATGGTTTTCTTTTCAAGTCTATAGTAATTTTGTGCAATACCGTATTCTTATCTTTCCTGTTTTGTAATAAAACAATATCGCTAGTGGTAGTATAAATAAAATGCGAAAAGCATATTTGTTTATGGAACTTTATATATCTCACGTTGTTCAGTCAATATGAAGGGTCCCGTAAATCAAGTTTTAGAATATAAGATTTCATGGTTACACCTAAGCCGACTATAATGTATAAAATGTTTTTCTTAATCATAACAAAACTACAATTTTTATAATATCATGCCCGTTTATTCGATATCAATTGATATTAGATATTAATGCTAAGAAGAAATTTCTCTGTATCGTTATGAACGGATGAGTGTATGAAAATAGATTTTTAAATCTGAACTTTATTTAGGGCGATAGTCTAAGTAGAGCAGGCAGCCGCAATAAGTTATGATTACCGTGGTGTTTCGTTCAGAAATGCTATTTTGTTTTTATGTAACAAATAAGTTTATAATTAACATCTATAATAAATATAAATAATGTAATTTGGTCAATATAACGGATATGGAGAATAAAACAACACTTTAATTTGCTGTCTATCTATTTATATAGTTTGTCGCCCGCTGCTGTGGACACGCGCAGAAAGTGGCCGAGAGTCGAATCCGCTAACCACCGTGTAATAGAACAAGCGGTTATTCACTGCACTACGGAGAGATTTAAATTTATTATATCCTCTTTTACCTCTGTATATTTGTGACAGAATTCATAATGTAACATAATGTACGTTTTTTTTCCATACTTAGGTCGAGCAAATGACTCCACTCCACTTGATGTTAAGTGAAAGATGAAGTCCAAATGCGAAAATGGCTGGTGCCACAAAAAGCTGTTGCGTCAGTGACCCGCAAACTGACGACCTGCAAGGTGCTTCTTCATGCCTCGCGCAAATGACCCAAGGTTAAATGAAGGAGGAAACGCATGAGCTGGGTCCACTGGAATTAATCTATGCACTTTTCATTATATGTTTATTAACATATCTATATAGATTATAAGAATAACAAATGTATATACATTTGCTATTCTGTTTAAAGTATCTCTCAATTTTGTAAGCGGCAGCAATGCGAATTTCCATTAAGCGGGATCTTATCTATAAGTTGTTGTAAATTAAACTTTGAAATAAATAAATAAAACATGAAATGGCAAACAATCAGCACGCAGCGCATCGGTACGTCTACATTAAATTGCTCTGCTATTCTCTAATATTATAAATTAACGTACGTTTTAACCACTCAACAAAAAAAAGTAAATGTCACGTATTCCGCATACGTTCGGTACATATGTCAAGGCATGAACGAGTTAGAACAAGGCACTTATATAGCAAGTGGCTTATTTCACCTGCGTATGTAGCTATATCGTACATATGCAGCTGAAATATATACTTTATTGAATTCTTCGATGAAGCTGTATAGGACGTCAAAGAGACTAACAGCGTAAACATCGAGCGAATACTAACAAGTATACATTTATAGATATATTATTATATATATCTATAAATAGTATTACCATAATATTTCAGTGTCAATACATTAAACATTTTCGCATAAAAATCACTTGGGATAAGGGGGTCGTATACAGAATTGTTTTCATCGGTTATGGGCTAACAATTTACCTCGAGACCACCTATGTTGAGCGACAATGAGGACGTAGATGGTAAAGCGTGTAATACTTCTGTATAATTGTGTATAACAGCTGGAGCAGCAACGCTGTCATACCATCAGTCGTCGCCATGTCATATTTATTGTTGTCAAATCAAAGTCAAATTGTTCACCATTGTCGAAAATTCTAAAAGTGTACTGGATAACATCACACTGTTAATTTATTTATTTAAAGATATTTTGCACAAATTTGTATATGAGGTGGACTTAATGCCAAATAGCATTCTCTACCAGTGCACCTTAGAGTTGAGCAGAAAAATTAAGTAAATATGGGGTTAAAAAAGAATAGCGGGGAATAGAAAGATAAAATAATATTAATATATATAAGGAAGAGAGAGACTGGGAAGTAATAAACATATAAATGAGATGACAATTTTTAAATATACATACATATTAATATCCATGCATAAGGAATATTAATAGAGTGTACACAAAAATATACAAAAAAAAGAAAGGAAGGAAAAAAAGTTATTCTATTAAAAAATGGTCCCAGAGCATACGTTTTAAAGATGGCTCAGTCACAGCTTCCCGTATCTTCGCCGGCCGTCGTCACTGGCCGGTATCGCTGATAGTCAAACGTAACGCTTTTGTCATCGCTTGTTTCTAAAGGTAACAGAACACCGTCGGCTCGCAACGATTTGAACTATTAGGCAAAGAAACAAACGCCGGATGTCATTCTTCCGTGTAACGTCAACGAAATGACCATTTGATTAGGAGGCTATTACCCCATTGCGTCGATCGAGCAATTTGACGTCAAAGAAAAGAAGACAACTCTCAGACTGTAATATTTTATCGTTCGTGGGTTAACAGTCGAAGTCGAAATGGTGGAGCGTTTTCGCCCAGAATGCACCTGGCTCTCGCGTATAGGATTGCTGGAACAGCAACGTTGTTATAGCAGCAGATTGAAATTGAAGGCGGTACTTAATCAGGCGGATGCGAAAAACCGCACGACAATCCGGACTCCACTACTGTGGCTCAGGAATCAAAAGCGTAAACCCGGCCGAGTCACGGAAGCGGTCAATATTATTTGTACATGATATTTATGTATGTAACTGTCAACAATTTTAAAAAATATGTCAACACATTAACTGTTTAAGATTGCTTACCATGAAAATCATTACATATATCACCGTAAAATTAGCGTTTGTTTACACTTTCTATAGTATAACTACTTTGTTATAAACTGTCACAATAAGGCATGGCCGTATTTTAACTTCTACGACCAAGATGCATAGTCATAACGCGTATTGATCTATCATTTTTATGAAGGTACATATAGGGATCTAGTAAATATGGTGGCATCGTAGATGCTTCATAACTTTTGTTAGTAAATATTGTCGTCTACTAAGTTGACACTTGAAGCGTCATTTGTTTTTAATTTTACCATGATGATATAACTAATGTAATGTGAAATTACTTGTCAAATGTAATTAATCACATTTAACATCGTATTGTTAAGTTCACATTAACAAACTTTCTTGACATTGTGAATATGAAAATTATTATTTATATCACCACAGATAATAATTAGCATTGCGCTTCTACGCCCTTCTTAAACTGTGACGGTAATCACTTTCCATCCTTTGAACTACTCGTTACGCCTACTCCATGTACAAAAATTAAAAAAAATCTAACGCACGAAAATTTTCGCGCGCAATTTTGACAGCCACCTGACACGAGCGAAGATTTAAAAAAAGCACGCAACACGTCCCATTGATATTGTTAACTATTGATGCAGTAATACGACCTAACGTAATGCCATAAAAACTATGCCTCCCGCTCGATAAGTCGAAGGCAATGATATTTCAACAATAAAAACTATAAAGCGTACAGCGGCTGAACACTATCGGCCCAGTGACCGCACTTGCGGCCGCCCGTCTCGCGTAATAACTAATGCGACAGAGCCAACGGTGTTTAATTAGGAGACTAAATATATTAATCGTGCTGTGGTGAATGAAATAAAACAAAATGGACGCCGAAAAGAAGGACGAAGTGAGTGTTGACGACATACTGCAGTTATTGGGACCGTTCGGGAAATTTAATGTTTACAATTACCTGTTGATCCTATTCCCCGTTTTCCTCGCGGGTGTATACTCGTCGGTATTCAATTTCGAAGCAATGGATTTGAAGTACAGGTAAATCGTTAATGTACTTTTGAATTATCTCCACATATTTTTTTACTTCTTAATAATCATGATGAATAATATTTTTTCCTAATCGTAAATTTTAACACAAAATTCAAAATAATAATTACAACCGATAATAAAATAAATGGTTTTTAATTTAATAAAATTAATAATAGTTTAATTACAGATTCATTTAATTCTTTTATTTTTTCTTTTAATTTAACACAATAAAAGTGTTATTGAAATTAATCAAAAAAATACATAAATTGCTTGTATGCCACAAGCAATTTATGTAAATAATCTGTGAACGAAAAATTACACTGAAATTTAGTATTTCCAAAGTTTAAAACTAGGTTTACGGGACGCGTTTTTTGACGCAACGTCATTCAATCAAAAATTATTATCTATACTTACATGTATCCGAAATTTTAGTTTTTTTTTTACCTTTTATGTCAATTTTGCTTTATTAATTTTTTTATTTTAAAAAAGAAAGTTTTAATAATCTATGACCCCAAAAGAAAACCGTGAAAAACTATCCGCAAACTTAATTTGAGCGAATATTTGTAGTACGCTGTAAAGTAGATTAAATTTATACTTTTTTTAAAAGTCACATAAAACAAAGTATTTTTCCATGTTCAATTTATCAAAAAAATTGTACTGATCGCACGGACAATTACAACGCAAAATATTAAATAAAAACGACAATTTGTATGAATTATTTTTTCCCGCCATTATTTGCGTACGATTTATAATGAGGTTTTATATTCAACGAAGCTTGCGCATCATTCGATAAAATGCAAAATATCACCTACTTAAGAGTGGCTATATTATCCAAATTTGTTGATAAATGTAAGCGACATATAAAGTGGTTATTTATTTAAATGCTTAAAAAAAAAACGTTTTCTTTATTTCGCTGTTTATTATCTTTAGCATGACATGATTTTCGTTTACGTGTCCCGCAGCTGAAAGAAAGTTTCATTCAATTACGAACACACGGCGTGATATTTTAATTTTGATCATACACTTTACGGCAATATTGTTTTATGGTGTATATAATAATAATATCTCGATTACGTTAACGAATATGATTACCACGGACCCGTAAAGAATGGAGGAAAAATGTCCGTGAACTTAATATGAGAAATAATATAAAGACTTCTCTACAATGATCGTAATTAACATAAAACATAATAATCTTTTAAAACTTTATTTACTGTCGTTACCTTTTTTTTTTTAATTTCTTTGTTTTACATAAACAAGGCGCCCGTGATGCCTCTGGTTGAAGCGTCTGGTCAAACGTCCACAGGCAACGGGAAGCGCACAACGTAAGGCGGACCGTAAGCTTGTTTGCCACTTTATTGGTAAAAAAGGTAGGGTTGTATACCACCGTTTATAATTAAATTACAATATGAAATGGTATACAAGCTCAAAGATAGTTCTGTAGTTTATCGACACCCACCTACTTCTACGATAGTGTTTTAAAACTAAGTTTGGCAGCAGTAAAGGGCACCGGCAGGAAACTAAATTAGTTAATAACTAATAATATGTGATAAACATTATGTAAAAGACATTTTTATCATTAAGAAGATTTTGTTTTGATTTTCATTACGATCGCAAAAAAGGCTATACAACTATTGAGTGTTTCTCTCATCAGTATTATCTTGTAATGTGTTGTTGTGTCTATCATACTACTTGATTCAACGTTTTGCCTCAATTCTTCTAATTTGTTTTTGTGCATATCAAAAATTTGTTTTAGATAAAAAAAAGTACTTACGTTAATTATAGAAAGAGCATACATTAATAATGACTGTTAATATATTTATTCAATAGTGCTTAAAACTATTTTTGAAAAGAAACACATTTTACTTTTGATGGAATACATTAAAAAAATATATTTACACCTCATAAAAAGAAATTCTATATACGTTGGGGTTATTTCTAAGTGATCCTGTACTTTGTTGTTTCGTACTTTTATTGCATAGCCATAAAGGTCGCTAATTGCCAATCTGCCACCATTACAGCATTATTGTTATCCGGCCTCAATACGTATGAGTACTCTAAGCGAACACGCTGCGCAAACTTTAGCTTTAACATCGCGTGAAATCGAGACACTACCGTAGCGTATTATCGATGGAAACTTTAACATATCACAAAATCGAATATGCATTAAAAATGTCGTAAGTGTGTACGCAACTTTAGGGAATTTAATCGTAATGAATTAAGCTCAGTGCACACGGATATCGTATTTAGAGGTTAATTAAATCGCCGGCCGTTTCAAAGGCAATGCGTGATACGCTGCCTCAGCCATATTGTATTGATTATTGGTACGGATTAAGTAATTAGGGGGTTATTTGATTAGAGCCATCGAACTGAAGTTAATTTATTAAAAAAAGCAACAATGATACAGGATGAATATGCTTATTTAACACGACTGGCCCGTTGGTGTAATGGTAGTAACACTGCCTTTTGCACCAAGGGTCGCGGGTTCGATTCCCGCACAGGACAAACATTCGGTATGATGAACATTTGTGTTTGTTCTATGTCTGATTGTTAATATATATTCGAATATTATATTTATTAATATTAAGTTTACGGATATTTTTTAATCGTTTCCTCATCGAGGCCATGTTATTGTGATGCGCTATTTTTTTTAGACAAAAACACAAAACAATGTTGCCATAAATGATAAAAACAGAAATACTCGGACACCCGTATACAGTGCTACTTAAACGTAATTTCGTCAAAGTGACGGACCCCGTAAATCGAATGTTGACATTGGATTTACGGACACTTACATTCTTTTCTTCTCAAATCTATAGCAATTTTCGCATTATAGTATTCTTATTTTTTCTGTTTTGGAAAAAAAAAGGTATAAAACAATGTTGCCAGAAGCAGTAAAAAAGTCAAAGGCATATTAGTTTACGGAACTTTTTATCTAGAGTTGTTCCGTCATAATTAGTTACCATAAATCTAGTGTTAAATTCAAAGCATACTTTATACGATAAGTCCTTCACAGGCGCTTAAATCGTCAAATGATTTCGGCACCACTAACTAATTTATCCATTAAAAAATTGAAATGTTTTTTTAAAACGAATTTTACACAATAAAGAATACTATCGCCTAGATGACTATCTAAAAGATGAACATGTTAGGAAACAAATCGCTATTTTTAAAATTTTCTGTTTTTTTTTTTAAATTTTGTAAGTACGATCACGAAACAAAAGCACACCCTCCTAATTACTTAAGAAGGGCGCGTTGCGAACAGACAGTAATTGAAATATGACAATTAAAAGTGATTGTGCCAGATCTTGTTAACCAAAGAAAATTTGAGTTTTAGTTAGACAAAAAACGTTGCATCCCCCGAGAAGTGGGCAAGAAACTTTGGAGCAATCCTTCAATCATTATGTTAATAGTGCACCTTTCCTTTTATCGAATTAAACTTAGATAATTTTTAATAGCTATAATATCAAGAAATGTAATTAACAACTGTGTTTTACTGTTTTTTTTTTATACTTTGTAACGGTGTAGTCAGGTGTAACTCGATATAGCCGTCAAATAGAAATAAGCGAAATTAAAAAGAAAAACTTTAATGACACCAAAACCTATTTCACTAATTAATATAATATTATTAGAATAAAGTAATTATTGTGTTTCAACCGTACCCAATGAGTAAGCAAATGATCAAATTAGATATTTTTAATACGACACCTTTACATTGAAGCTATCGCTATATTTGTATAAATTAAATGTTTAAACGATTATCAATAACAATGACGCTCCGAAAACCTAATATAATATATTTATAACAGCATTTATCTAAACCGAATGAAACGTTTCGCCATGAATTATCGATGTAATAATAATGAATATGTAAATGCATAATTTTACAATTAGTCACGTAGCATCTAACGGCAATACGTGTACATTTGTATCTTTAAATACAATCATTGGCAAATTGTTTCGAGACCACAATCGCGCTGTATTAAAGCAATCCTTCTTAATTTCTATATAATTTCTTAATATTGATTTGATAAGGCAGAGTGGTTTCGATATACAGAGGTAGGGTGGTTTATTTTACGTCGCTGCTATTGTGAAGGCATGTTCGTATTTCTTTTTTTTTTTTTGGAAGATATCTTGATATCAACGAAGGAGAATGGAAGAGAGTCGTGTGCCACCAGTGGCCCACACATGCATATTCAATTGAGACATGTACCTCATAATCGCATTTGAACGCCGCCATGGTTAATCGCTTGTATTGTAAAACGGTTGTCACCGGTTCGAATCTAGGCTCTTATAAGTTGGATTGGTTCATTGATAGAGGTTTTTTAGCCTGTTCGGATATATGTTACGATTAACGTATTATATATCCGTTGCTGTGTTTCTAAAGTCGAACGTCAGTGAGTCACAGTTTCCTAAGCGAAGGCTCTTCAACAACAGTCTAATTGTAACTTAACGTTGTAAAAAATTGAGGTCAAGTGATAATGTCGTTTAAAATTAGATAAAAATGGAAGATGAAATATGAAAAATCGATTTTAAGTTTATTACGTCATCGCTGACCACTTTCCGTCTTGTTGAAAACCGCTTACATTGATAGGACCTAGTTTTTTTTTTTAACTTAAAAGCCAAAGCGTTTGAACATTTTTGACCGTCCAATCGTTTAAAAAAACGTTAATCGCTGATATCAACGTAATCATTAAATTATCAATCATTCGTGAACGAGTGAGTAGTGTACGAGACGCGAATGAATATGAATGAACGAGTAATGAACGAATGAAACATTCGATCGGCATTCAACATCAACCTGGGCCATTATAACACAACTACTTATTAATACTTATTATTTTACACCATCAATCAATTTGTATAACACTATCATTATTTATTATTACGTAGATGCATCTAGAATACTAACTCCGACACCGCTACCTAGACTGGCATAACGTCAATTCAACACATCGCAATTAATGCACTACGCCGCAATGTACCTATATATGTTTAACACTTGATGTACCGGCAGCCGATGTTTAGGCTTTCGCCATGGCCGCTCGCCAACATTTAGCTCGTTATTCTGACTTGTAGCTGATGCTTATTGAGAGACAAACTTACAAACGATCTTTCAGTTCTTCAACTCTACACATTAATTTTTAAATGAAAAAAAAAACTGTGTGGTGAAGAATTTATCGAGAAAAATACAACAAGATGAGAGAATTTAATTTTCGTCACCGGTCGATAATGTGTTAACTAACCCTTCGACTACAACAGTATCAAATACGCACCGACAGTGCCGTAAGGAAAGAATTAAGTGACGACATCTAACTTTTATGTTGGAATTAATTTTAGTGAAAATCTATAATTAAAACAAAACTGCATTAGATTTTTTTTTTATCGGTTACGAGCTAGCACTTAGCCTCGATTTCACCGGATGATGAGTGACAATGAGGCCTCACTACACTGAGACTTCACTACTCCTCTGGCCCGGGAACGAACCCAGGATCTATGCGTTACGAAGTAAGCGGCTAAACCGCTGCGCCATAGAGGCAGTCAAAATGAAAAACTATATTATTTATCTGTATGAACCGAATATGTAAGAATATCTAAAAATCTGTACCGCAAAGCCCATCTATGCTAAGCGCACATAGGCCCGCAGTATTCAAAGGGTTAAATAATATTATTATTATGTACTTCAATATTAATTACTAGTATAACTACGTGCTCGCATCGTATGCGAAACGTTCGTTAAGCGGTTTCCTTAAGACGCAGGGGTACCGTATTCGATACTTAGGCAACGTAAATAGTAGGAGTCTGGACGGTGGTGTGGTTTTCTCGAAACGGCCCGGCTAGCTTGACCTCAATGTCACTTGATGTTCAGTGTTGAGAATACGTTGGACATCCGGAATACAGCAGCGCTGTTATGACGGCAGCTTCACATTGAGGATGTTAGCTATACAGGCGGGATCAGGAAACCATACTACCGTCCGGACACCACTACGCATGTGGCCCGAGAATCGAACCCGAGACCTTGACGTTGCAAGGCAAACGGTAAAACGTTACCACGGAGGCAGAATAACACTTAATTGTCAACCCACTCCACGACGTAATGATTTAATCATATATGTTTTTCAATCACCGACTCCACATACCTTATAGTACTAGTATGTTAGGAATTTAGAACACCATACAATTCCATATGGGGTAATATATGATGAATATATACTAAATAAGTACAGGTTATGAAGAATAAATTGCTATAATAATTGGAAACCTTGGCTTATAGTATACTAGCCGATACTCACCTGCTTTTCAGGGCGTAAACTTTTCAATTAAATCATGAAATAATTGTTAAAAATTTATAGTTACTTTTTTAAACGTTATCAACAAACATTTGACCTCGATTTCATCCGATGCTAAGTAACAATGTGGCGGCACATGGTGAAGCGTGTTCAACAAGGATACTAAGCTCTTACGTGTATTTTTTTTTATCAGTTATAATCTAACACGGCTTCGATTTCAAACAATGCTAAGTGATAATAAGGCCGTAGATGGTTAAGCATCTTCTCTTAGAATACATCCGGCTCTCACATGTAAGACTGCCGTTACACAGCAATGCTGTTAGGGCGTCAGATTGACGTCGTGGGTAGTAGCTAGCCAAGCGGGCTTGAATTACCCTATCACCATCCAGACGCCACAACTCCTGTGGCCTGTGAATCGAACCACGGGACCTGCGCGTTACTAGGCAAGCGGTAAACCTGCGCCAGAGTGGTAGTCAATTTCAAAGTCTCAATACAGTAAAGTAAGTCAATAAACAAATTTGAATTGGATAATTTTGTGTCTGTCAACAGGAAAGTATGTTTATGAAAGTAAATAAAGAAAAAAGATTTGATTATGGAATAGAAAAAATTAAAAGCAAAACAAATTTTACGATCATTTTCGCGCCACAGCCGGCGTGAATTTGATTGCTTCTTAAATTAAATCATTAGCTTTTTACCGAAACTCCGCACAAGATTGTAACGATTAGAGAAAAGTATTGTTTTTATTGTTATTATTATTAAAATACAATCTCAAACATTGTCTTTTTTAATAATATCGTTTAAAAAACAACCTCTTGACAATAAATTTAACCAGTTTATTTTTAAATTCAATATTAAAATGAATCCCTCTCCAGTATATATACCGAGACCTACCGTTCGGAGAATAAATAATTACATTGGTATTTACATCCAATTTTCTTCACGTTATAGTTGGAATTTAAAAAAACCGTTTCACTTCGGAAAGTAAGACATCGCAAATAACATATCATCCATAATTAATTTCTCTAGGATCAGAGGTTTAGACTGTGCGTTGATAAATAGGTCAATAAATTTGTGAATCAATCATAAGTATGAATAAGTAAAAAATATCTAAGAAAAAAAAACATCTTATTAATTTTGACGTGGTTCATATAGTCCGGTTATTCTTGTAATTCGGTAAACTGGTTAGTGATAAAATTTACATGTCAATTTAAGGTATAAAAATGATGTCCCTGATAAGTAACC
>DWQX01003831.1:0-16555 GCA_018245475.1 Pharmacophagus antenor
ATATATATATATAAATATATATATTCTGAACACATCAATTGAACATAAATTATGAATGTCAAAGGGAAATAAATAATAATTTTCTTGTACTAGTATTGCGTCTTAAATTTACAGTGTGCGCTGCGTCTTATTGACTAAGTGGCTCAAGACACGTTAGCGGGTGCGGGTGCGGGAGCGGGCGCGGGCGCGGGCTAGGAGCGAGCGCTGGGCGGAGCTGCGGAGATGCGGCACTCCGCTATCGGCACACCGTAACACACATTTTTCCCGCCGCAAACCTCGCGCCGAGGGTTAGCCGCGACCCGCAGACCTCGTTCGGATGAAGCGGGACCGATAGATGAGCTGTCCCTCTTGCACGCGCACGCGCCGTGAGTCGCAATAAGCGCGGCAAATTTGACAATTTCAATGAGTAATTGAGAGAGATGATACTTCTTTATCACAAATATATTACGATATTTGCGAGTTTTCACTGAAATATATATTTTAACATATAATTGAATACTAAATAACTGTCATTTTGAAACCACAAGACAATTATATCTTGTTCCAAATTTTATCTCTTTATCTAAAGAAATAAATCAAATCTAAACGAACTTAACAATTCTTTGCAAAGATTTATTTCTCAATGCTTTTAAAATGATACAAAAATAAATAACCAAAAATATATAAAAAACCACATTTGCTAATAAATTGAATTATTGTTACAAAAGGGCCAAATGGTTTTCCAATAACAAGAATAGTTTAAACTGTGCAACCGCAGACAACAACTATTTGGTGTTAAGAGGCGGATAGCATATCAAAACGAAACGTAGCGGCGGCCTAATCATGCGGCGGCGGTTGCTGACAATTTGAAGGTTAGCCGCGCGACCGCGGCGCCACCGGCCGGAGATCCTTTACGCGCAGAATGTTATCACGGAAAGTTCAAGTGATGTTCTATTATTATCGCATAACAGTTTTTGACATGATAACTGCATTTTTTTTTATTTCATATTAATTTTTAATATAAATGCTTGAAAGACAAGATGTAGGTAGTTATATAGATATTTTTCAACTCATAGCTACACTAAGATACTTTTTTCTTCATTTTTTAAAAGAATAAAATGCTGATACTTAAAAATTAAGTCAATTATCACCAAACACATAAACTTATTAATAATAAATAGAGGACGAATAATGCACAAATAAAATCATATTAGCAAACTATGACTATAACATTAATCGTAATACTTTTTCGTTAGTTAATACGAATAAATATTTTTGACATTCAGTAGAAATATACATAAATAATAATATAGACTAATAATATTCATCACTTCTCAGTTTGACCACAGACTTTAACCATAAACAAATGAGTATATTTATATATAAATATATGTTAATGTTAAACGCATCGTAGTGCGTATGTGAGGTTTGTTAATTCATGAAATGCATTGTGTACATTATTATTAAACAAATATTTCGGGCTTCTTTCCCCGTAAACTCAAAGTGTGCCAAATTTCATTCTCCGCGTAATATTCATAAAAAGTGTTACAAACGTTTTGCTTTACGTTATCAATATACACATTAATATAAATAATGTTGAAAATCATATTTCGAACAGCAAAATAAAAGTGTTATAAATAAGTATTTTACGTGACATTGTTTACATTTATAGGGGCACTATCGATCTGATGGAAACTGTATTAAAATCACGCAACAACGTCTACAATATGTACGCAGCGTATGACAAACACGTCAAGTAGCGACGCATGTGAAAGCAGGCACCGACGTCGCTGAATAAATAACCCGACACTTGTTCGTAAATAAACAATTTAAAACGTCAAGAATAGAGAAAGGGCATGGCGCTACCCCATTTCCTCGCTATGAACTTCAATTCTCCGACAATTTCGGCGTCGTTTCGCTTTTGCTTCAACCTTTGTAATTACACGCATTGATTACTTAGCAAACACTGCACATATGTTACTTTCCAATATTTTATTTATTATTATTTACAGTTGAACCAAAGAGCATTATGGACTAAGATTTTACCTCGTTTTCACCTCATGTTAAGCACCTGATGAAGCCGTAGATACTGAAATGTAGTCGCTAAGAATACTTATCCTTAAATGTATGACTATTGAAACAGCAATGTTATGGCGGCAGATTGACACGGGTGGTGGTAACGCACACCTACATAATGCTTAGAGGCACTACCTTCCAATCAACCTCCAAAATTATAAAGAAAATGACAGCGGGTGCTTAAAAAAAAAACAAGATAGTATACATTTGACTGCCTCCGGCGCGCAGTGTTTTACCCGCTTATCTAGTAACGCGGAGGATCCGGGTTCGATTTCCGGGCCACGGGAGTAGGCGAGCCTGTTTGGTGTTGTGGTTTTTCGAAACCGCTTGACTAGCCAACACCCTAAATATCAATCTGCCGCCATAATAGCATTGCTGTGTTCCGACAAACATATGTGTGAGATCCAGAAGAATTGTAGGAAAACACGATTCACCATTTACGGGGTTTGTTATTGGTTATGGGGCTAACGCTTGGAATCGAATTCATCCGATGTTAAATGATAATGATCGGCTTCATTGTTTAAATTGAGGCCAAATGTTAGCCCATACCCGATAAAAAAGGAAAATTGCGTGTATCAAAGTATCATATGTATTAAGAAAAATTAATATAAATGAATAGGATAAATGATTCGAGAATTATAAAAAAGTTGGAGTACTAATTATACACTAGACTTCGCTAAGTGGGAGCTAAGTTGACGTCGTGCGTGCGTCAGCCTTCCCAGCTTCACTAAGCTGGTTATAATCGAGCAGCGAGGCGTGCTGCAGCTGTGTCTGAGGAACGGGCTAGGCTAGTGATGGGAATGAAAACATATCGATAAAATACAACTCAAATAAATCACTTACTATTCACACAAATTTCTTATCCGCCGAAAAATAGCGCTTGACCTCAATTCCACTCGATTTTAAGTAACAATAAGGCCGTAGATAGTATAGCGTACCAGAACTAGCCAGAGTGTTCTAGTACGCTACACCATCTACGTGTATGACTTCCTATTACTAGACAAGCGATAAACTATTACGCCACGGATACAGTCGAAACTGAATATTTTTTTTATTATATGTAGTATGTACTATATAACTCGATTATATTTTTCGGTGACTTTAAGCTCTAATTATTAATTTAGCAAAAGTGTATTTAACCAAAAAATTAATTTTTAATTTAATTTAATTTTTAACAGCTTTACGTAAAAATCCCTTTTCTAATATGACTATTAATGTTTTGCAATAGTATCTTAAAACCTGCTACAACATAGGTAAGTTACTGTTTAAATATATTTATTGATAATGAATATTACCAATGAGGGTAATTACAGTATAATTTTTAATAAAAGTACTTTTAATACAGGCAGAATGTATTCCAAGAGTTTAAAAAAAACCAAACGATAGTGGACGTAATAAATTTAATGATCTTTTTTTTATTGTTCACTGCTGATAAAATAGTATTAAAATATAGAATTAAATATTAAAATAACAGCAAAAATAGATAAGATAGTGAACCACATTGGACTACAAATCGCAGAAATACTGTAAATAAGTTTATGAATGAACATACAAAACACGAGTGCCTCCCTGGCGCAATGGTTTTTTACTTACCTTGTAACGCAGAGGTCCGAGATCGATTCCCGGGTCAGATGAATAGTGGTGTCTGAATGATGGTAGCTTTTTTCAAACCCGCATGCCTAGTTACCATTCACAGTGTCAATTTGCCGCCACAAAAGCATTGCTGTATTCCCACAGTCATACTCGTACTACGGGTCCACTAGATACACCAGAATACCTGAGCGCTTTTACTTGTTTTTCTCATTCGCCCTGTTAATTTTGGGTCAGGGCCTATTGTATTCATTTATTATTAATTTTCTTACAATTAATTCTCGTTTACACTGCTTCTTCATCCACTCTCATTTCTGTCATTCATACTTTTCCATTATCTTTCATACCACATTCGAATTCTTTCTTACACCCTTCTCGCTTAAATGAGGTAGACGATGTTTAATTTTTTCTTTTACAGTTTTCTTATATCTAATCATTTACATTAATACTAATTTCTAATTTTTCTTTTTCATTATCAATATTTTTATTTACAGTTCTTTTCTTAGGTCTAATTATTTTTATTATCCTTAACTGTTTTTTTAATAACTTTCTTTCAAAACTTAAGAAATTCCTCCCTTTTACCATCGTCACTCACAGCGAAACGATATATGTAACGGTTATTCCTGCTGCTAGTCGGAATTCATAATCTATCCGCTCGTTACCATATACGGGACAGCAGGTGATCACATGCTCTGCAGTCTGGTCCGCTCCGGTGTCAAATGTGCACACGGGACTCTACTTACACTTGAACCTGTGCAAATATGAGGAGGATCCCCGGTGCCCTGTGAACACCTGGACCCGACTCGTATACATCTCTATTCGGCGCAGCGTTCGTTAGGCTGAAATGGGATCCGGGAAAAACATCCGCATTGTTGAAGCCGTTGTTCCTTCCACATAGCGCCTGTTCCACTCCTCAAGCGTGTTCAGCCTGAGCTGTCGCTTGACGAATGCGACAAGATACTTCTCGTAGACTGGTTTCCTTTTATCCTTCAGGGCCGCTTCCTTGGCCAGCTGATCCGCTCTCTCGTTCCCCTCCATCCCCACGTACGCTTTCACCCAATAAAATCTCACTTCCGTTCCTTTCATCTTTATATTTTCTTTCAGTCTCAACGCTAAGGGATAGAGGGTGACAGGTCTTGCGACAGTCTTGTTGGTGGATCTCG
The DNA here is from genome assembly GCA_018245475.1 of Pharmacophagus antenor. Lineage (NCBI taxonomy): Eukaryota > Metazoa > Arthropoda > Insecta > Lepidoptera > Papilionidae > Pharmacophagus > Pharmacophagus antenor. The sequence goes on from DWQX01003831.1 coordinate 4,809, forward strand.
AGTCGAGACGCATGACTGCGCTAACCCGCTGGCCGCGTGCCCTGCCCCTTCTGCTAATGCCAGCAGCTCTGCCTGGTAGACGGTACAGAAGCTGCCCAGCTTGAGCTTTATGCTGAGAGTCTCTACGGCGCCCCGCATCACGCAGAACGTGACACCTACCTTGCTTTCTTTACGACTACCGTCGGTGTAGATTTGGGCAGCCTGGTCAACTCCAGCCAGGCAGGAGAACTCCACAACAACTTATTCAGACGGGTGTGGCAGTTTTTGAAGCTGGCTGGCACTTCCAACTCTTTAGCCGGGCTTCTAGCCCCCGCGTATTGCGCCACAGACGAATATGCGGTAAGGTGTCGCGCCTCGACTTCGACTATCACGTAGTTCGCCACTTGACAGTAAGGCTAAGCCAGCTTCTCTGGCCAATGTAATGTAGTGCGAGAGCTTACGGATCACCGGAGCCAGTTTCAATGAAACTGTAATAGTCATCAAAAAGACGGACAGCGCAAACTTTACCGAACCCAGCAGCAGCAGCAGTCATACATGTCAACTACGGCGCCATTGTCATTTAACATCAGATCAAATCGGGTCCAAGTGTTAGGCCATAACTAAGCAAAAAATACATTTACTGACACTTTTGTATCTAATAACGGAAACATGTAAAATTAATAACAACAAAAAAGTCGATATCGACACTTCCCCAGTCACAGTAGACAACCCTTTACCAACTCACCATATGCCGCGGCGCTTCGAGCGCGCCCTTAAATTACAGAACTTCCCGCTCATAATAGAGAGATATGCCTTTAATATCTGCCGGAAACTGCTTCTGTGCCTTGTTTACTTTTTGCCTCTGTTCTTATATTAGAAATTGTGTTGCAACGCAAATACATTTATCGTGAACTATTGTTATTACGAACTCGATATTCTGTTTAAACATCTTCGCTACCAAAACGTAACATTCCTGTTTTATTTGAACGGCTTAATTTGAAAATATTTCATAATAAAAAAATGGTTATTTCCGCTTTTAATCGCGTTTATTCATAATGTTATAACTTTAGCAAAGTAACGCTCGAGTCAATATATTACAGAAAATATTTGATTTTAAATTTAAATCAGGAATTTATGTAAATTCTTTTCTTTATTACCATTCTTATATATCATACTATTACAATAATAATATCATAAATATATAAAGAGATTATTGATGTCATTATAATTTATGAATAATATTTATAAGATTTTAAAATAATTATATGCAAAATACTCGTAGCTAGCTGATACGCCATATAGCGATAGATGGAGCTAAGCGGCATTCCTTGGGAGAGGCTTACGTCCATCAGTGGGCTGCCGCAGGCTCAAAATGACGACAACAATTACATTGCTTCCTAATAATCTTTAACACTAGTTTTCCCGTCATTACAGAACCAAACATATGCGCCAAATATATGACCATGGGTAATATAGCTATTCCTTGCATTAACACAAACAAGTAGAACTTGAACATAGAATCAACGCTTGTAATTTCATTTATGTGTACAGTCATTACAATTTTCTCGAAAATCATATTACAATTAACATATTTATGTATATAGGTAAATTTTAAAGCAGTATAACTGCTTTTGGTGAACATTTTTTTTAAATATCATCAGAGATCTTATTTAAAAAAATCTGAACAGATCATGTTGATGTCTTAAGTAGATATTACTCCTAATAAACAATTAATCATTCAACTAATTATTATTTTATTAATTATTATTATTTCATTAATTAACCAAAATTACATAAATCTTTATAAACTCGAGTACTGCGTTAATCGAAAACTCAAGTGAATACGGTGTAATCGATGTACACTCGAACGAATTCGTCTAAAAATAAGGCCCGACCTTTTACACACTAGATATAAGGAAATTTCATTACAAAGCGTACCCCCACTTCCCCCGTGGCATTCCCTGCCGCCGTTGCGCCGCAAGATCCGGGTGCAATTTCAATCACAATTCCACGCCGGTGTCTCGGAACGCACCTGCTGACTGTCACGGAAAGAACACGTGCCCGACTAACAGGCTACTTAATGTAAGTGACCCCACTTATTGAAACAGAACTTTCTACTCGACGATAACGACACGATCACGATTCCATAAGACGTAAAGTTCATGAAATATCGTTTTTGTATTTAATTTTTGTTCTGCAAATTGGTGATGATGATTTTGATAGAAAGCTATAAGCCAAGTACTACTGCAGCTTTTTTTCGCGCCAAGCACTGGTGTATAGATACTAAAAAAGGTGAGATATTTGCTTAATAACCAATCATAAAACATTACAATGTCAATGCATTCATTATTTTAATTCATATAGCGTGCTTGACGACAATCCCATTCGATGCCGTGTGGCGATGCCATATACGACGATAGATGTCAAATATGCTGAAGAAGACCGCACTAGACTCTAAATCATTCGGCACAAAATCCATTCTGCCTGCCTCCGTGGCGCAGTGGTTAACCTGCTTCCCTTGTAACATCTACCCATTCGATTCTTGAAATTCGGACTTAAGAAGTAGTAGAGACTAGGTGGTAATTGAATTTTTCGAACTTCTTTGACTAGCTACCTCCCTCAAAAGTTAATCCGTCGCCATAACAGCATTACTGTGTTTCGACAGTCTCATACATGTAAAATCCAGAAGTATTCTGGGCGAATATGCTTCTTTATCCATAGCCTCATTATCACCTAACATCCGATGAAGTGGAAGTCAAATGTTAGCTCATAACCGATAAAAAAAACATAATTACTTTATAAGTCAATCGATTACATCATTGGACTGGTCTCTATTAAACGATCTATACCGTAGCTTTGCCGTCTAACGCAAAAGTCCCCAATCCCAAATGTGCCGTCGGAGACACTCGGATAGCCGGCAATTTCACGAGCTACGACCGCCAGCTGCGACCGACGCGCCAAAAAATAACATTCCCTAAAAAACATTTGCGAAGGAAAGGGATATTAGTCTCCGCGGACCAATAATCGAAGCCGATTGGCCCACCGAACGCCCGACACGACAGTTCCTTTTATTTATACCATTACTTTACTCTATGGTGATATCGTAAAACATATTTTATGAGTGGCGCACACCTACCGATTTCGAAATAAAATCTTGCTCGCTGAATACAGATTTCCCGCGCGGTAACCTTGCGCCATATGTTACCAACTAATAAATTTGCCCAGCCCATTAAAGATAGAAAATAATTGCATTATTTATTTTTGTATTTATAGACAAAAAGTGAAAGTACCTTTATTAAAGTATATAAATTATGAATGATTCTTAAATGAGAATCCAAAATTAAAATCATGACATAAAAATGTATGAAATTCTTTTAATCATTTTAAATTGTGCAAACCAATGATGATTTTTATAAAAAAACATTATTTTTCAAAATTCTATCAGGATACTACTACGTATATACAACTAGCTACGAAACTTTGTAACGTTGTACGCGTAGAGCTTAATATTCCGGTAGCATCGTAACCGTTGTCACTTCGTCTAGTTTCCACGTGTACGGTTATCAGCCAGCAATGAGTATAGATACCTTTTTTATAATTCATTCTCTTCGACATTTGTAGGTTTACGAGCGCCATTAAGAAAAGAAATGATAAAATTAATGTTGTCTTATATTTAAATTATTCGCAAAATAACATACATGTATACACATCTCATTTAATTTTACATCTATACTGATCTGTCATTGAAATAATTTAAGGATTCATTTGAATATTTACCTTTCTTGCTTGCTTACCCTTTCACAAAATTTCACGTAATATTAAGTGACAATAAGGCCGTAGATGGTGAAGCGTACTCGCCCATGACACTGACTCTCATATGCAGAAGTGTCAGAATACAATGCTTATATTGCAGCAGATTGAACTTGAGGTAACTTTGGTCAATCTCAGTGATCGTTCCAGGTACACGTTGGATGTACAATTGCAGGAACTATAGCTAGTCTAGGAGATTTGAAAAAACCCTATCCGAAGGACAATTCTGCGGCATGTCATTATAGGTGTGATTACAAACACCGCGGGGTTGGTTTATGGTTGATGGGTGTTTTAGACGCGAGATTGGAAGCGTCAAGATTAGATTTCAGGCGACAAGTGAGCGGGCGACGCCCTGTCACGAGCAGCGAGCGACCCCGGTTAAAATATGTTCGCAGAACAATAGCTCATTTGTTTTAACCCCGACCGAAAAACATGACTGTTATATATTTAATGCGTTTATCTGGTATATCCAAGACCTAAACCATTTTTTATCATATAACATAGAACATTTTAGATTTTTTTTTAAGTTCATATTGTTATAATAAGTGATTTTTGTTTGTCATTAATTCTTAAATTATTATATTTTTTTCTTAAATTTGGGAACTTAAAAATATTATAATTTCAAAATTGTTTTTTTTAATTAAGCTGAAAGGAAAGATAATAAGTAAATATTCTCAATATTGATAATCTGTAACATTAGGACGTAACATTTATAGAGGAAACAAATTTTAATATTGGGAAAAAGGATTGTGCGGTTTTGACTTTGCATCCTTAGGTTTTTTTTGTTAAAACCCGAAACTCAAAAAAAAATAACAATTTCCTTTAAAACTTGTTTATCTAAAAGGTACACGGGCTGGGCTTAATGTCGGAAAGGCATTCTCTGACAATCAACTCTAGGAGAGACATTAAAAGCAGGTGAATGACAAAACAAAAGACAGATAAAAAAAAATATTTTCATAAAACGCTGTCAACTAAAACTCGCGCCTTATTCCAAACAACCCTGCCAATTTCTCCGACCATTTCCCCTGAATTTTTTCAATACGCGTTAGGGATCATTTAACATTTTTATGTGTAATCTTGCTTGGTGGCGATAAGACAACGAGATTTTTGCGCGCCTCTCACTTTATTTTATCGGCGACATTTTACGGCGGACTCTAAACAGATTAAATCTAAAAGACAGGGACGCTTTCGGTATTCATTTTTCTATTTATTGGCTTGTATGTTGGTTTTATTAAATCTCGACATAATATTTGGATATCACTTTTTGATTTGTTTATATCGTTCCATATTTTTTCGAACTATAAATTAATTTGAACGTTATTGATATATAGATTTCGTGGTCTAACCTTCTCTAGAAGAACGATCGTAGCGCCTATCTTTAATAGCAAACAATAATTTGCAAACTTTACTCACTTTGGCCTAAAAGTTCTTGTGCGAAAGCACAGAATACAAAGCTGTGGGATTTGCAAAAATTTGTTTACTGTAGAATAAGAACAGATTTGACAAATAAATCCTTAATATAAACTGTTCAACGGAAACATTATTTCCAATCGTAATATTATTTGAATGATAGACTCTAGTCCACCATTACTTTACACATATTACTCTAGTAATAATTTGTGTTAAATTTAAAAATTTCAAAGCAAACGACACAAGAAGCTTCCTTTTAAATTATGCAACATTTGTATGGAAATACAAAAGTCACCCTCGGCCCTTTACGCCTCCTTAAAAATACTTCCTATGTTATTTGTTGCCTTGGTTTGACGTTAGCTCGCAATTTGATTGCTTTTTCATGTAGATTATAATATAGTATTTTTATTTATACGCCGATGCAGACATTAAAGAAGTTTCATAAAATAATTGAAGAGTCTGGTTCGCTAAAAGCAAAAGAGAATTTTAAAGAAAACGTAATAGGAAAAAGTTATTTTCTACAAGGAAAGTTACATCTATGCTAGACATTTTTTTGTTGATATTATGATATAGATAAGTTCAATGATTGAGTCGTAAAATGATAAACAAAAAAATATCTATAAACAATATATAAAGCAAACCTTCGATTCCGGCGCGTGCAGTCGCTAGTGGAAGTATTGCGGAACAACTCGCGACAACAAACAATGCCAGCAATCACCGGAGCAAATGTTTACCAGCGCAAACGTGCCATCACGAACTACATCAGTTCGCCGCACACTTACAAACGTATAGAGAACATATTTTTACATTACACGTACCTGTTTATTTAATAATTCTTTTTTGTAAAACTTTCATCATCATTTTTTTTCAGCTAAGTCAAAAAAGATGAACTATAGACTTAAGTGGCTTTCTCTACCAGTCAACCTTGGGTATGGTGATAAAGCTTAAAATAAATTTACTAAAAACAAGAATTACAACAATATTAGTACATATAACAAGATATATTATAGAAATATGTGATGAAGTATTTATACACATATGAACAAAGATAACGGGTGAAGACTCGTCAATTTATTTCTGTATGTTTAACACGTTTCCTGCCACATCGTTTTTGAATATTTTTCCCTTACGGTCTTATAAGACATATTTGGAAGAGAATCTGTCAATCATTTATTCAGTAATTAAAAATCAAATTTAATTTTGATTTGGAGCAAAGTTGTATGTTGTATGTTACATAAAGTAATTATTTTAGAACACATATGGTCAAAATTATTTGAAGGCATCATTTGCTTGGGACATATACGCCCCACGTGGCCAGGAAGTTCAACCTAATATTATGTGAATACTTCTGATAAAACTAATTTGGATTCTCATGCGAATACTAAAATTACATCGTATTCGTAATTAATCTTATATTATTATACAACATAATTGTTGGGTATTTGATAGGTTTTAAAAAAGAATCTCTAAGTATTCAATACTTTATAATACATTTACAATTTGATTCTTAACACAGTGGTGAACGTATGATACCACAATGTTTCCTCAAAGACAAATAAAAAAAATAGGTTAATATGTCTTCTGATAAAAACTTCCATAATCATTTAGATATATAATATATAAAAGCATTAATAAGTTACATTTAGCACCATAATACATTTGTGTGTTTCCCGGTAAGTATAGGAAATCTATTAAAATTTTCAAAATGCGATTTTCGCCCCCTATACACGTGACGCCTTATTTATATCATATTTTCCATCCGGCAGACCTTATTTTATTACTTCGATAGGTCGCCGCCTAACTTTGTTGGCTACCAATGTGAACAATTTATAACCACCAAAAACAAACGAAGATTTTCAATTTCAAACTCTAAACCAAACCTGTAGACTTCAAAATTTCTCGTAGAATATGCAACTTTAGGTGAGATCGCCGTCTGTACCGTGCTAACCTTATATTCTTCAAAGAATGGTTGGTAAATTTTCAATACTCACTTTATTAGGGCACAGCGGAAGGAGGGTGAACGAAACGGCCTTTATTAGATTTTCTAGAAACGTGAGTATCCAGCCAATTGCATAGAATTCTGGCTTCACATGAAATGATGCCAGAGTTATGAACAATTGGTCATATTTATTTATAATAATAATGGTAGTCAATAGATTGAAAAACAAAAATTTTTTAACCTCCAATTTTCAACAGCCTTAATAAATTTTTAAAATGCTTAATTAAATGTCCTGTTACGTAAAAGAAATATGAAAAATACTTTCAAATCATCAAGTTATATACATATCATTACATCAGTATTGAAATCAATATCAAATTAAAATGCCAAATCGTAATACAAAATTTAATATAACTTTAAACATAACAGTAATATACGGCAGCTAGTGCCGAGCACGAGTGTCCAAAGAATACATTCAAGCAAATAGAATATTAAGAAAGGTAAAATAAATACATTGTCATAACTCAACTTTTAACACCAATAATTTTGTCCAATTTGTGATATAAAACAAACAGCTTTATAAGAAAATAAATAAATAAATTATTTTAATTGTATATATACTTAGAATTTTTATCTATGCAAATTTTTTTCCGGTTTCAGCATGTCATGTTTGACTTTAGTTTATCAAACTCCTTTTTTTATTGGTTATACATATTTGTTTTATATATACAAAAAAATTAAAACATTAATTTAAATCAAATACTTAATATATTTATATAAGTTTTTTTATATAATTATATATTATTTAGTATGACAATGTATTACGATACTCTAAGCTTATTAGAATCATGTAATTCAGACTGGTTTGTAAAAACACTTCTTTCTGTGCCTACTACAACAACGACTTGATTGACACACTTGTTGATAAAGGCGTCATCTAATAGTTTACTTTATCACTAACACGAATGAAATATTACAATTGTAGTTTTTAAGTACCCACACAGAGGGAGTGAAACAAAAAATATTTATTAGTAGTTAAAAAGAAATAATTTAGATAAGTCTAAATAATAATATAGTGTACATTGGTTTGAAAAGAGAGAGAAGCTTCTGGAACTCACAATAGTTATTATAATGTTTAAATGAAAATCACTAAAGAACAAAACAGAATATTATTTTATTCAATTTTTAAATATTTTTCACAATATTTTCTATCAATCGAAAGTATACGAATTAAAAATAAATTATAAAATATGATTTACAATGTTAACTAACCTAATACTACTTACTCCAAAAAATCGATTTTCGGATTTCTTTTGGCACACAACTCTATTGAAAATAGTTCGTCATTATATCACGTCAAATTGCCAAGCCGCAGAGGTTAGATTTTTAGTGCATGATGTGTCAAACTCAAATTTCGTGAATAAATAATAAATTTTGGACCAATATATATAATGTTAAGAAGAATATTAGAAAGCAATAAGTAATTATTTAAAATGGCAGTGGTCATAGAAACAACTTTAGGAGATATAACTGTAGATTTATACTTAGAACAGCGACCTGTTACGTGTTTAAACTTTTTGAAGTTATGCAAAATGAAATACTATAATTTTAATTTATTTCACACAATAAGAAGTGGTTTTATTGCACAAACAGGCGACCCTTCGGGTGAAGGTTCGGGTGGGGAATCGATATGGGGACTCATAGATGGCCCGAAAAAACGTTTCTTTTCTGGCGAAAAAATGCCTAAAATACGTCATACGGATGCTGGTTTACTAGCAATGGTTTGCACAGGAGACATGATGGTTGGTTCTCAATTTTATTTCACTCTAGCACCAGACTTAGATTCATTAGATGGGGTACACTGTATTATTGGAGAAGTTACAGAGGGCCGCGAGATATTAAGCAAACTTAATGAAGTTATTTGTGATGAAACTCATCGCCCTTACCAAGATGTAAGGATAACACATACAGTTGTTCTAGAAGATCCTTATAAAGATCCTCCAGAACTAATGCCACCATCAAGATCACCTTCACCAAGTGCTGAACGCTTAAAAGGAGGCAGAATTGCACCAGATGAGGAAATAGATGAAACTCAAGGGAAAAGTGCTGAAGAAATACAAGAAATGATTGAAGAGAAAGAGGCAAAAGCTAGGGCTACCATTTTAGAAATTGTTGGTGACTTACCAGATGCAGACATTGCCCCCCCTGAAAATGTACTGTTTGTTTGTAAGCTAAATCCAGTTACAACTGATGATGACTTAGAAATAATATTTAGCCGTTTTGGAAAAATTGTTAGCTGTGAAGTTATAAGAGATAAAAAGACTGGTGATTCTTTACAATATGCATTTATTGAATTTGCTGATAAGCAATCTTGTGAAAATGCATATTTTAAAATGGATAATGTATTGATAGATGATCGTCGAATTCATGTTGACTTTTCACAATCTGTTTCTAAAATGAAATGGTTGGGAAAAGGTAGAGGAGTGAAGTACTTTAATGACAATGAATCCAAATCTCCTAAAAGAGATTATAACAAGACTAGGTCAAGAAGTAGAGATAGAGAAAGAAATAGAAATTCCAGTAATGATAAAGAGAGATTCCAAAGTAACAGTAATAAGGAAACTAAAAAAAATAGTTCTTATAAAGATAGATATAGTCAGGCAGTTAGTTTGAATCACAGAAGTCTTAAAGAAAGAAAAAGAAGTAGGTCAAGAACAAGAAGTCACAAAATTTCATCACCAAAAAGGGAAACAGGCTCCACATATGTTGATAGAAACAACTCTAACACTCCTCATTCCAAACAAGAAAAATGCTACCACAATTATGTAGACAGTAAAAATAACTATAATAATGAAAATAATACATATACTAAAAATGATAAAAGAAACATATCCCAATCCCCAATAAGGAAAAACAGGAATAAGGAAAGAAATGACGAGCAAGATAACCGTGTTGCCATAAGAGATAACAAAAATAAACATAAACGAAAGCATTCAAATATTGAAGCAAATTCTAGCAGTAATTATAAAAAACCAAAACAAGGTAAATGTGAAGAATCACAGACACCATCACCTGTAGCTATAGTGAAAAAGGAAAGAAAACAAAAAGATTTAAAAAAAAGACATAAAAAGAGTAATGAAAAAAATAGAAAATTAAAAAAGAAGCGCAAGCCTTCCACATCTTCATCAGATACTGATTCCTCTGACTCAAGTTCATCCAGTAGTAGTACAAGTTCTTCATCTGATTCTGACCTAAAAAAAAAGAAATTAAGAAAGAAAAACAGAAGAGGATCATCATCGAGTAGCAGCAGTAGTGATTCTAGTGACAGTTCATCAAGCTCATCCACTTCTGATTCAAGCAGCACCACAAGTAGTTCAAGTTCTGATAATGACAGAAAAAAGAGAAAACTGAAAAAACAAGGAAAGAAAGTAGTCACTAAAACTAGAAATAAGTTGTAGGTTCTAGTTTATCATGGACTTCATTTTGCTTATAGTACAATAAAATGGTCTTTAAATATTCAAATTGTGATTCTTTGTACAACTATTATTATAAAAATTTACACGAAAATATATAGATATTAATCAATTACCACTGCACAATTTATTTTTTTTAATTATGCATTAACGGAATGCACAAGAATTAATGTTTTCATGTATCTTTCTGTTTGATTTTCCTTATTATTTTCAAAAAATTACAATACACGCCAGGTCAGAGATATTTAAATAACATTAAGTAAAATAAAATAAAAATTTATTTGCTAATTTCAGGTTACAGATTCTACCGTAACTTCTGAGGATAGCATGTGTGGTGGTAAAACGAATTAAGATTATATTTTAGTCGTAGTATTTACGATTGAACAAAGCGAAAATCGGCAATTTAGTTTTTGTATTTAGTCATGGAGTTCCGTAAAGTAACGCCTGAATTAATAAATTATGATATTAAGCAAAATTACTACACCTGTATGAATAAAACGATTTGGTTATTGAAAGAAGAAAATGTATTACTGCTTTAGATGCTTAAGAAACTTAAATCTAATATGTTCCCAAAAAAAATTAAGTAGTTGACTATACTGTTCAGTTTATTTATACAACATAAATATAAAATGACCCAAAATTTAAAATTCATTACAATAGAAAAGTTTTCAGAAACTCCACACAAACTGGAGATGACAAAGAGGTCACTTTTTTGTTCAAACCTTTACATTAACCATTTTGTTTTACAAACAAAACAAATTAAACAATTATACAACACTATGTCCAGGTAACAGAACATTACATAAAACTTTTGCTTCGCTAACAGAAATAGTAGATATATGTAATCATTTATAACTTTGGTCTACCTACATTTACATACAAAATGCAAATATACTTTAATATGCACTATCATGGAGTTATAAAAAAAGAAAGTACATCAAGATTTTCACAAAAAGCGGTCTCATCGCTAAACAGCGATTTCTGCCAGACAACCTTTGGGTAGAAATTTAGCTAAGTAAACCAAATCGGTAGGGTGCACAAGAACAGTGAAAAAAAAAACAATAGAAATAATAATAAAATTAGAATAAAATAATACATTCCAGCAATTCTACTAATTATATACAATATATAAATAT